>JAXQJV010000223.1:0-26937 GCA_037042255.1 Penicillium sp. PG106-07D | reverse complement strand
AAGTTAACCAGTTAACTCACTAACTAACTAACTAGTTAGTTACTTAGTTTATTACTAAGATTATTAAGCCCGCCCCTAAGCGACTTGCGAACAGTGCAACAAATTCCAACCCGATGATGTTCACATAACAAAAGTTGTGCAAGCGCAAAATGGCAGATCTCAACCAGCTGGTCCAGACTCATTTGCGCCTGAAAAAGGAGCTCCTGGGTTCAGAGAAGGAAATAAGACATGGTTGGTTCAGTGACACCTTAGGGCTAGGCCAAACAAAAACATTCTAATTCCTTTACAGATTATAGCTTCCGGCAAAGACTATCTGAGCAAGAGCGGATAGCATGCTCCATCGTGGAGCGGATCCGATCGCATGAACTCAAGACCATTTGGGACTGTGAAGCAAGGGATAAATCAGCACATTTATTCCAGGGTGTCGCATTCGATCTTGCCAAGGAAACGATACAGAGAACTCAATTGTGGCAAATTGTCAAGCGACTTCCCAAGGGTGCATTGCTCCATGCCCATATTGATGGCATGGTGGACAGTATGCAGCAGAATAGACCCATTGTATCAGAGCGATCTAACGTATATAGTGCGTTGGCTGATCGAAACTGCACTGAAAACTCCCGGCGTGCATATCAAATCCGATACCCCGCTTACATCTCCTGAGAGCTTGCAAGAGGCTCTCATTGAGTTTGAATATGTTCCTGAGCCCTCACGAGGGGGAGCATTCGATATTTTTTCTCCCTCATATATTCCAGGCACGAAGTTGCCCCTCACATACGCTGCCGAAACATGCCCCTACGGCGGTCATGATGGCCTAGTATCTCATCTTGTCTCCCGGGTCACATTCTCCCTGGATGAGTGTCTCAGCCATCACCAGGGAATCAACAAGGTCTGGTCCCGCTTCGAATCGATTTTCCGGGTTTTGGGTGGTCTCACTTTCTACGAGCCGATCTTTCGGCAATTCATACACCGCATGTGCTTCGAAGCCGTCGCCGACAATATTCGCTGGATTGACCTTCGAGTGGTGTTCCTTGCACCATTCCAGCTCGCCAATGGAGCAGCTGGTGGTTTTTTGGACCTGCTTCGCATTTTTGAGGAAGAGTTGGCCGGCTTTCGGCGCTCGGAATTGGGGTCATCATTCTGGGGCGCTCGCATAATTTGGACGTGTCATCGTCGCCAAAATGACGATTTTATCCGACATGACATGGAGAAATGTCTCGCAGCTAAGGCTCACTTTCCACACCTAATTGCTGGTTACGATCTCGTCGGACAAGAAGGACTAGGTCGTACTTTGGAAGAACATCTGCCATCTCTCCTGTGGTTTCAACAGGAGTGTAACAACAGAGGACTAGATATTCCTTTCTTCTTCCACGCGGGTGAAGTGAGAGGCGACGGCGACTGTCACGACCTCAACGTTCTGGATGCTGTACTACTGGGCACTAAGCGGATTGGTCATGGGTATTCGCTGTTTCAGCATCCGATGATTATTGAGGAAGTTAAGTCCCGGGACATCTGCGTCGAGGTGTGCCCTATTAGCAATGAGCTCCTGCGGCTGAATGGGAGTGCATCCAGCCACCCAGTTCCGGCATTGTTGGCAAACGGGGTCGCTGTCGCTTTATCCAGTGATACCCCGGGAGTCTTTGGACATATTGGGACCCGCGTCAGTTGTGATTTCTGGCAGATATTAAATAGCTTCGACGCCGTGGGGTTGGAGGGCCTCGGCGACATTGCAGAGACAAGCATCCTTTATGCTGCATTTGCAGATAGTCACGGGCGCTGTGAGGAGATGGGCAAACAGGCTGGATCAAATCGCAGAATGCGGGTGGCTGAGTGGCGGGACGAATGGTCAAAGTTTTGCCAGTGGATTATCGCAGAGTACGGTGAGCAGTTTTCTAGTTGAGGGTTCCGGGCAGCGCCTGACAGCGAAATATTCAAATTTACTGGTACTTTAAAATGGCACCGTAAAACAGCACCGCAAAAGGTCTTCGATCACCCTCGTTTACGCTCCTATAGACTTGTGAAACCTGTCGCGCTATGAAAACGCGGTCCGTATGGAACTTGCTGATGTGGCAGAATCATGGCAGAAAAGTAGCGATTAATAAGGGTGGCCGCAAGCCACAGGCTTTTTGCCGACGCTATTGGAGACGAGGAGGTATTATTACTATGTACTGTACATACAAAACAGGTAATTTAGGGTGGATCCGTATTAGATTAATGTATCATGTGATTAGGGTTCGGACGATAATCTCTTATGTGCCCCAACATGGAAGGCAATAACGGGCGCCACTGTAACCTTATCGCCGTGGATATCAGCGGAATTATGTATGGAGACAGGAAATGTTTGATATGAGATATTCACTATTTAGGTAATGCGCTGAATCATGTTCGCCTTGCCAGACTCTGGGTCTCTGACATGGTGGGCTATGGCACAAGTGGTCCTGCGGCTTTCAATAAGCAATTCGACAGGTCCACTACCAGAACGACTCCCCCTGACTGTTCCCCCCTGACCTCTCCAATCTTAATTCGACAAGCTCAGTGGCCCAAGACTTGCAATTCTGTGACAACGCAAATCGCGCCCATGAGTGACTCATACTAAGAAACGTCTAGGATGGGAAGACGCAGAGACCGAATCGGTTTCCTCGGATGGAAAAGGCCACAGACCTAATCCCGGCAATTCAATATTTAGTCTCGAGACGGCGTTCCTATCATGAAACGCTGAAGCTTCCACAGGGATAGCATAGCCTCCACTCCCAATCGATCATCCGGCTTGAAGAAGAGAGCAGAATTTTGGAAATGGGGAGCCTCCATATCACGTAGCTTTGCCAAGTCTGACACAGATAACAGTGTTGACAAATCAAATACCGGGACTTGGCTCTGCGTTGATGGATTGAACACAGTCTCGGGGCACAATTCCCCGTCACCAAGCGGCGCAAGCAGGAGAACTGCCCCAGACGCCATCCGATCGAAAGGTCCAAGGCATTGCAAAGCATTTTCAAGCGCGGAAATAGAAAGTTCTTCAATATCGAGGACACTCCAAACACCACCGGGAATATCAAGGCGTGTAAACCTCCGCCGAGCCCTTTCCAGATTTTTAACAACGTCACTGCGCCGCTGCTGCAACACATAGTCTGCCATATCCGGTCTCCAAAGCAAATTCTTCTCCACGCGAGAGGTGATCGGCCCCAGCGGATGCTTCCACCGAAATGGCAAGATTCTCGAGATAGCCGGCCTCTTCCCGGCGTTCTTGGACAATGGCTTTGCAAGACCCTTGAGAAGATACAGCGAATTGATCATCCGAAGTAAAAGCTGCTGTCCAGGCTTTTCTTTACGGACTGCATTCGCCGTCAGCGGCCTATCAGGAGCTGACACTGCTGGATCCGGGATTGTGGTTTTGTCAGGGTCCGTTGACTCTGGTTCTGGTCGTGCTTGCAGTGAGTCCTTGATCAGGTCCACGGGAAGCAAATAGCTATTCTCCGTATTTGGTTTCCGCACGAGTCCCCATTCTCCGAGCAGGTCGCGTGGTATGCGCGCACCAGTCACGGAACACATCCGTACCGGCGACGCGAGTGCTACTGCCCATGGATTATTCTCGAGCTCGGATTTGTCGTGGGAAGTTGGGAGTCTCTTGCGATGCTTCATAGGACTGGATCGAGGATTCGTGATAAGAGGCGATTGCGGTAGGCACTTGGATAGAGGGAGGCTTGCTGGATCCGAGGGAGCTTCATTGGAGAGAGTCCGCGAGCCGGAGAGATAGCGACGAGATGGTGGCGCGAGCGAGGGGCCGAGTAGCTGACGGAAAATCTGGAGGCGCCATGTTGCATACGAGATGTGCCGTCTTGCACACTCCATTTTTGGAAAGCTATGAGCAATAGTAACGAATGTAGCTGGGAAAATGTCCGCGGCATGCACTATCTTAGCGCCGATAACAGGACCCGCTTATCAGTCGCGATCTCCGCTCCGCCTTTGCGGCCGCGAGCGCGAGTCTGCATCCGACCCCTGCAGAGGCACGCTGTTGAGAAGTGCTGCACCCGCTAGATCACAATTGAAGATGAAGTCCACATTGAGCCTTCAGCGAGTAGGACGGTCGGTCCCTCGCCATACCGTTTCACGTTTCCAGTCTGCTCTTGGCTTGCGGCGCTTTTCGAGCTCAATACATTCATTGGACCGCACCCCCCCGCGGGGCTGGACACCTACGCCATTTGTGACGGAGACAGTGGTATGATTTATCTTCAGACTTGCAGAGCTTGAGTGTGACAATTATACTAATATACATCTAGGGAGGTGGCTGGCACACCTGTAGGTTGCGCGATTGATGTGTTTCCACGAACCGCCTAGCTAACAAGCACTCTCTCCGCTCAATACAGATGATATTTTCTCACGGCTTTTGAAGGTACGAGCTTGCACTTGTATACCTTACCCACCAAGCATCCGCTCATATATAATTGCTAGGAGCGCATCATCTGCCTCAATGGCGAAGTCGACGAAACCATGTCCGCCTCAATCGTCGCCCAGCTTCTCTTCCTCGAAGCCGACAACCCCAAAAAGCCAATTCACCTATACATCAACTCCCCCGGTGGCTCAGTCACAGCAGGTGCGTCTCCACCAACTACTACAAGCCCACACCCTCTCTCAGCTACTCTTCCTAACGCCTCTCCTTTCCCACCCAACAGGCCTCGCAATCTACGACACAATGACCTACATCGCCTCCCCCGTCAGCACAATCTGTGTCGGCCAAGCCGCTTCGATGGGCTCACTGCTACTATCTGGCGGCGAAGCCGGAAAACGCTACTGTCTCCCGCACAGCTCGATCATGATCCACCAGCCCTCCGGCGGCTACTTTGGCCAGGCGACTGATATTGCGATCCATGCGAAGGAGATTTTGCGTGTGCGTGCGCAGCTTAATCAAATCTACCAGCGCCATTTGACGGGTAAGAAGCAGCTGTCACTGGATGAGATTGAGAAGTTGATGGAGCGGGATTACTTTATGGGTGCGGAGGAGGCGCTGGAGTTGGGTATTGTGGATGAGATTTTGGATCGAAGGGTACAGAGTCAGGATAAAGGTGGTAAAGGGGAGGGGAAGCCACCCACTGTCTAGAGCTCAGGTGGCGGGTTGGAGACCCCGAGTGCAGTAGATATTAAGGTCTGAAGTCCCTCTACTGACACCTATGGGAACTTGGGAAATCTGGCCATTTTCGAGTCTCTCGATTGTAATTTTATCATGACCAGTCCCACTTCTTTCATCACTCCTCGTTCTTTCTACGGACAAGCGATCGACGTATGAATTACTGAGTATCTATGACATACATTGCGGCAACCGAGCGAGCCTGGTCACGTTCATCAGAGTATATTATGGAGAAAATAGAGTACATATCCCGCTACAAACAATGCTATCACGCATGCCCAAGAGCTCATTGATCTATGCGTACAATGCGCCCATCGGCCCCAACTTGTAGCCCCAAGCGCTCTCGAAGGAAAGTCGCAGCCTGCGGGGAGGGTGCATAGCGCCCTTCCCCGCGTGTGATCGGCGTGGTCGAGTATCGCCATTGATCGCGCAATGTGGTGAAAAAGCCCATGTCCATTATGACTGTTTGGCCCGTGACGTATGAGTCCAGTGGGTGGCCACCCCGCGGGATTGGTCCCGTGCCGCCCTCGCCAGGGTCAGCTAGCAGTGTCGTCCGTTCATCTTGTACATCGTCATCGATCTCCGGAACTGGTGATGTATTTGTAGAACCGCTCTCGGCCGGAGAATCATTCGTGTCATCTGCGTCCTCGCTATTTCGTAACCCACGTTCCTCTGCATCATGGTCCTGTTGGCCGGGTTGCGCCGTGTCCGTTTCTGCATTCGCGTTTGTCGTTGCGGTCCTGGTCGTTATCAAGGAGGCCACTCCCTTGGAGCCTACTATCTTGACTCGCTCAATGATCAAGCCTAGCATGACAATATCGACTAGCAGGATGAGGACGTCAAATGCCAGCAGTCGGAACACGGGCACCGGCTTCTGCCCGATGAAATCGATGAATAATCCCCCATTGAGATACCCGCGTGTAGCTTCGCCGGCCTGGGGGCGAATGAAAAAGGCATGAAAGACCATACAAAAGAGGTTGCTGGCAAGGATGGCGCCAACGTAGGGCTGGTTGCGCGTAGGATCAAAAGGTGGCGCTTTAGGTGTGAAGAATATAAGTTGGACGACAGCGCGAAGGACAAGCAGGGTCACAGAGCAGCTATCGAAGCGAAAACGTCAGCTTGATGTTCTCTTGAGGGCGAGGATGTGGTTCCAGGTGTAAGACGGAGGATCACCCCACGCTTAATTGTCCCAGAAGTAATATTCCGGGCCCAGAATAAGCCAGACTTACTCCATATAATACAGCGCCGACAATTCGCAATATATTAAGATGTCGAGGTCGCGAAGCAGTCGATCGATGAACGCGACCTTTGCAGCCGATTGGAGCTTCTTCACGCGGCCGTTATCCTGATTGCGGAGACCGCTGCTGGGGCTAGTCGGCGCTGGTGACTCGGCGTCCACATCGTCGAGGGAAATGCCAGAGACGTCAGCGATGTGCTCTGCATCCCTAAAGGCACCGACGTCGGTCATAGAGGGTCATGGGGGCATGGACGAGCTTTGGCAATTGCGTGTCCAGGCAGGTCGGGAGGAATAGGTCTGATAAGCAGCTGTGGAGTTGAGAGTGGTCGGGCTTTGGTTCGGGCCAAGCACGTGCCGATAGTGGGTGACAACGAACTATTCGTAGTTAACTATCGACTAGAACATGATCTATGTAACTATATGATATACTTGGGATAGTTTCTCGGTAGAAATATGGTCTTATTCTTCTTCAGAAGTTTATTTCTGGATGTCAGAGTTGTACTAATGTCTAGTCCACGAAGATAGTCTTCGACAACTCCGAGTAGTGCTCGAAGAACCCAGTAAACAGGCGAATCGCGTAGGCGACATCATAAGTACCGCCAGTCTCACGAATACTGTGCATGCTCAACTGCGGGTTGCCCAGATCCAAAGTACGGGCACCCAGGGCAGCAGACAGCATAGGGCCGATGGTGCTACCGCAGCTGGAGTCGTTACGAACAACGAACAGCTGCAGGGGAATGGGCTCGCCCTTCTCGGCCGCCGCCTTGCGCGCGATCTCCTGGAGCAAGACGATTCCCGGAGAGTTAGTAGCATAGCGAGCGTTAGCGTTAATCTTGATCACGGGGCCCTTGTTCATCTCGGGCTTGTGGTCCTGCTCGTACTTGGCAGCGTAGTTAGGGTTGACGGAGTGGGCCATATCGGCAGAGACGAGGAAAGAAGTGGAGAGGGTCTGCTCATAGGCAGTGGCCAAGTCGGCATCCGCGGCAGAGGATGAAGGGAGTACCGAGAGGCGGCGGATGATGGCTGGCAGAGCATTGGAGTCCGCGCCCTGGGCAGTACGGCTGCCGATCTCCTCATGGTCGAACAGAGCAATGAGGCGGATGGCAGACTCGTTGTCCAGCGAGGACTTGTCGGCAACGGAGTCAATGAGACCGACGGTAGCACAGTAAGAGCTGTTTAGGTTGTCCAGACGGGGAGAGAAGATGAACTCCTCGCGCATGCCACCAAGGCAGGACTTTTGAGTGTCGAACAGAATCAGTTCAAAATCCAAGATATCCTCGGGCTTGACGCCGGCCTCGGCAGCAACAAGTTCAACAAAGTAGGAGTGGTGGCGCTCAGTCACAGCCTTCAAAGGAGAGAAGTCATCAACCTTCTCGGTGTCATTACCAGCATTGGTCCCGTCACTGCTGGGCTTGGATTCACCGGTACGGTTGAGCTCGGCGGCCACGAGGCCGGCAATGGGGAACAACTGCGTCTCCTTGTTGAAGGCAAAGGTCTCCTGGCGGTCCAGGTGGATGGCCAGAGTGGGAATGCGAAGAACTTCCGTCAATTAGCAATATTCCAAAATCTAGCGAAGAGGAAACATACTCGGACGGTCGACCTTGACCAGCTTTTGCACGATCGATCCATCACTGGCACGAGTCATGACACGGCCAGCAACACCGAGGTCACGGTCGAACCCTAGAACTGTTAGTAGTCGATCAATTAAGGAGGAAACCAATGAAACATACAGGTGTGCCAGATGCCTCCACCGTAGGTCTCAACGCCGACCTGAATGAAACCCTCACCACTCTTCTTGCTCACAGGCTTGACCCGCAGCACAGGAGAGTCGGTATGGGCACCGATCATCGAGATAGAGTTACCGGGCTGAACTAATGATTAGCAACGGAGCATAGCTTACAGCTAGAATGGCTCAATTGCATACCTGCCATTGCTTTCCAATCGCAAAGGCGACCAGGGTGGTGGTGTTCCGAGTCAAGAAGTACTTGCCACCGGGCTTGCAAGTCTTCGCCCAAGAATCTTTCTCCTACAAAAGATTGTCAGGTGAGGGTGGACAGCCAGTGAAGCAGGGTGGAGGGTTATGAAGTACCTTGATCTCCTGGAAGCCAGCTTTGGCCAGAAGGTCCTTGGCAGACTGAACAGCATGGAAGGCTAGACCCTAGTTAGTAACAGGTTCGTTCCCCGGTGGGTTTGGGCTTCGGGAGGAACTACGGGTGGGGGAGGCGTTAACAAAGGACAGGAAGTCCTTGGCAGGCTGCTTAGAGGCCATTGTGTTGGGGTATGAAGAATAGTAAGCTCGATGGAAAAACGTATTGCGCAAAGAAGACAGGGAGAAAGTGGATTTAGTGGGCGCTGCTGGCATAGTCAACCTGACGATGGAGGTGTCAAATTCAAAGGTGGCAGGGTTTTTCGGTGTGGCGGTAACTTTAGCTGTTTGCCGACTGCCACGCAAGTTCCAACTTCCGCTAGCCCTGGAGTCACACTGGTGACCATATCCTATCTAAGTCTGCTCGCTTCAACTGCACTGCAATTAGGAATCCTTGACCTTGTAATCAGCACTGCATTTGGTTCTATACAGACTTATGTGTCATGCATAATTGAGGCACCTGCTTCTTAGCGATCACTACCATGCACAGTAATTGTAGACTTGCAGCATTGATTGCAGTGAACCCAGAAACGCTTTTCCGATAAGTGTTTATGACGGTATCTTATTAGACTAGAGAATTTGAACATATTCTCCGGAAAGGTGGGCTGGATTAGTTGGTAAGGATAGCGTTGCTATGGTCGCCAATGCCTCTGTTTCCCTCCTGCCTCAATGGCCCAAGCTCTGCGCGTCCGAGGCGCGTGAGAGCGCGACGGGCCAGTCGCGTCTGACGGTTAACCAACGTATCCCCCCACTGTGGTTACTGCAAGTGCCCTAGCAGTGGAACTGGAAGCCCTTTGTACTCCTCATGGTGAGAACCCACGCGTCAGTGACACGCAAAATGTAAACAACACTGAGACCGCAGGACCACGACAGAAAAGTGGCGCCCATCATAACAAAGAACACCAGATGGAGCTCCGTGCCACAGCGTACAATGAATGGCCTCCAACCGAACTAGAATGGAGCCACCAGGCGAATCAAGAATAAGAGTCTTTGCAGCGGAGCGACCAGTGGAGCGTTCCGTTCCAAAAAGCAGATCGATCATTGAACACAGTCTGAAGATTGTCGAACCACTCCGTCAGATTGCGGCAGATAGTGTTCCTGTGTGGACAGTTTCCCAGCCTATCGCTCGAATAGGACTAGCGTACCCGACGCGTGACTTTCGAGAGGGATACTGAAGAGAGACAGCAACACCCTCCCTTGAAGACATTCCAGCCCATTCTTCCCCCCATCTGGCTCTTTGAATGCCATTCTCTTTGTCCTGCTGAAACACGGCGGTGTCTCGTCCAGGCTGTCAAAGTGGTGGGTTGTGCCTGCCATCACTTCGTCCAAGCGCCCGCCAGTCGCTGGATCATCTCACTTTCATCACAAGCCTCGCCGGTTGACATCCACCGCCTTCAAATACCATCAACCTCCCACCCTCTTTCTCTCTCCGAAACGGCTGATTGCGTCGCTCATTCGATACCGCACTTTTGTCGCATGCACAGCCTTGTGGACTCCCGGTTGTCGCGCATTCTGCTTCTGGGGCTCGAGGACCTGCCACCAACATGGGGGATCGCTCTCAGGATGCAAAGGCAGCTGCTATGAGCAGGGGTGGGCGGGTGACCAGAGGGGCAGCGAGAGCACAGGCAGCTGCTAATATGGTCTCACCTCCGGCCTCGACGACACCCCCGAGCATCCCTGCCAAGAAGACCATCTTCTATCAAGATAACCTGGGGAACCGACCACAGCCAGATGAGGAGGGATCAGAGCCTGTAGATCCCGATGCACTCACGAAGGCCCTGAAGGACATGGAGGACGCAGGGCGTCAGCGTGAGAGGACGCCGGGTATGAGCCCTTGTCGAAAGCGTCAGCGGGTCTATGGCGATCGGTAAGCTTCATTGCAAAAGATGCTGGGGGACTTGACGATGGTGGTATCGATGAGCGTGTAACTGACTGAACACAAAGGTTCATTCCAAACCGCGATGGACAGGATTTGCAAGCGACGTACAGTCTGCTTCATGAGGATGGATGTCCCACCACTCCGTCCAAGTCCAAGCGGCGTGCTCCGCACTCTGAACTGCATTTCCAGAAGAGTTCGTCCTACCCCGTATTGCAAATGCTGCCAAGGGAAGCCAGCTGACCTCTTCAATAAACAGTCGAAGAAGCCAACCGGACTTTCTCCCGGGTCCTTCGTAGTGAACTCTTTGGCGATACCGTTCCCCAGCCTGATATCACCTCTCTCCCGTCGGACCCGCTCCTCGGCTTCAGTAATGGGATCAATGACAAGACTCGATCTCACACCCCCCCCGCGCACCTCGTGGCCAACCTTACGCCCGCTGGCTTCACCCCCTCCACTCCACACAAGAATCTCTTTAACTACGGTCCGACACGCCCAGGATCCGGGCATCCCACTCCGTCCAAGACCCCCCGAAGCGCCCATACAGTCAACTTGAACCCTCGGTCAGAACTCTACAGTACCTCCCCTATTAGGTATCAGACCCAACGCATCCTTGAAACCCCTCGGAAGCAACCCCGCTACATCAACAAGGTTCCTTTCAAGGTTCTCGATGCCCCCGATCTGCAGGATGATTTTTATCTGAACTTGGTAGACTGGGGCAGCAGCAACGTGTTGGGTGTCGGCTTGGCAAACTCCGTGTACATGTGGAATTCCCAGTCCAGCCGAGTGACCAAGCTCTGTGAGTTGAAGGACGATACCGTGACCAGTGTGAGCTGGATTCAGCGGGGTACCCATCTTGCAATCGGCACAGGCAAGGGTCTCGTGCAGATCTGGGATGCAGAACATTGCCGACGGCTCCGGACCATGGTTGGCCATACCAATCGTGTGGGCGCTCTGGCCTGGAATGACCATATCCTCACATCCGGTTCTCGAGACCGCCTGATCTATCACCGTGATGTTCGCTCTCCAGATCAGTACCTTCGGCGGTTGTCTGGCCACAAACAAGAAGTTTGTGGGTTGAAATGGAACACTGAAGATGGTCAACTGGCCTCCGGTGGCAATGACAACAAGCTTATGGTTTGGGACAAGCTGAACGAAACACCTCTCTATCGCTTTTCTGATCACTGTGCCGCTGTTAAGGCCATTGCCTGGTCACCCCACCAACATCATCTGCTTGCTTCAGGCGGTGGTACCGCGGACCGCACGATCAAATTTTGGAACACAGCCACTGGCTCCCTGATCAAGGAGGTCGACACGGGTAGCCAAGTCTGCAACCTCTCGTGGTCAAAAAACTCCGACGAGATCATTAGTACCCACGGATACAGCCAAAACCAGATCGTCATCTGGAAGTACCCGCGCATGGAGCAGATTGTTTCCTTGACCGGTCATACGTTCCGCGTTCTTTATCTCGCTATGAGTCCTGACGGGCAGACCGTCGTAACAGGAGCCGGCGACGAGACTCTTCGCTTCTGGAAGATATATGACAGGCGGGCTACACGGGACTCGCGTCGAGATGGCAGCAAGTTGGCAGAGTGGGGCACCATCCGCTAGGGGCTGGACAGACGCTCTGGTTACCAGAGCTTTTCATATCTCATTCTTACTGCATAAGACGTGGTGTTTCGGTCTTCGGTCTTGGTTACTCAGGATGGGGCAGTCTTTGCATGATCACGATGTCGAGGGGGTCTTTAGCGGGGAGATTTTCTTGCATTTTCATGGGCATCGTCATTCGCACATCCATTGATCGCATCTTTCTTGTCTGGACGTTTAAGACTGCTCGCGGCCTTTTCGTCACAATTTGGGATGGGGCTCTGCCGCATTGCCTTCCCATCTGATTTGCGTTTGTTTTTATCATCCTATTTTTTATCTCCAGTGCCGGTGTCGGTCTCTGTAGAGGGGCTTCTCTTCACCGGCTCGGGCTTTTGCACTTTCATACGGTCAAGCGGTGGCGCTCATGGGTTTCGATCAAAGGTCTGGAGGAGGCACTGGTTATTAGGGGCGTTGGGTCAATGTGTGGACGGTTTCTTTCTTTTGCAAATTGCCCATTTTGATGACGATATGACTGCTTACATTACCTCTTCCACACATCAAGTTGGTCTTTTGGTTCCCTCTGTTCTTCAAGGGAACGTCCTGGTCTAGGGCTTTTAGAACTTCCTGCATTCTTCGCAGTGGCGTATTCGTCGGTCTAGCGCGGGAGGTCCTTTTAAAAGCTAGGAGAGATACAAGGCAATGTTCGAGTTACTATTGGCGCTTCCTGCCGCTGCTTTGCGACAAATTCTCTTTCGAACTAAGTTGTCCCTGGCCGGTCAAGCTATCACGGGGTCTTTCCTTCAAGATGCCACCCCACGGAGTAAAGCCATCATGCCTAAATCTTGTCCGATTTAGCAATCAGCATGACCAGGGACTTGCCATTTCTCTCTCTCTCTCTCTCTCTCTCTCTCTCTCTCTTGACGTCCGTCGATCTTCGGAGAAGTCAAAGCTCGATGAATACTGATTGGGGGCCCCCGAGAATCAAAGAAGTGATAAAGCTTAGAGATGAATGGCATTTCGAACCAAGTGGTTCACTCGCGAGTCCTATCCATACATCTTTAACAACAATCACAATTCAACTCGACTAATCTGAGTCTACATGGAATCCAGGGGTTGTCCTCGGGTTCTCACTCGGCAGCACTAATCTCTGGACCCAACAGCTTTTTCAACAGTCAAAATGGTCACCGTTGCCAAAATAAACACAAACTTTATTCTCACAATATCTGACATCCATGCATCGCAATGAACTGCTGCGATGGACCATTCGTCCGGGTTCCATTATGGCAGTGGATGCTGTTGGGTGCCACGAATCGATGCAGGTGCTGGCGAATACATATGGATCCGGACCTGGGCCTCAGCTTCGCGCAGCAACAATACCTACCTAACACGTCCAATAAGGTTAACCATTTCAGTTGGTCATCATAGATGTCCGCAAAGGTTCACTCAAGCTCATGGAACAGGATCTCCATTTACTTCCATACAGGTACAAAGAAGCAATAGACTGCTATGTGATTCTTATCGAGCCGATCAAGGCAATATCGGATTATCTATGCTACACTAATTACAGAAGCCTTGAAACTTCCCAACGCAATTTGGAGATGACATGAGGGGACATAGGAAAAAAAAGGGATAGCTCCAAGTCTGAGAGAGATTTATAACATGAAATAAACAATTTTAAAGTACTAGCCTGGCAGGCTCGACCTGCAGGAGAGTCTTGATGCGCTCGAGGAAGGTCTTGGCGCGCAACTCCTCGCCCTCGGGGACAGTTAGGCTGAACACGTTCTGAGCAGCACCAGCATCCACAGCAGAGACTGAGGGTGCGACAGTCTTCTTACCAGGCTTGGCGCTCAGGAAGTCAATGATATCCTCGACCACGGGTTCGGGCTGACGGGCCTCGTATGCCTCGAAAGCGTTCAACTCCGGGATGTAGTCGCCGCGTGACGTGTTCACAGGCGCGGCACCGAGAAGCTCGTCGAACAATTCGTCGGAAGAGGGCTTCTCACTCTTCGCGCGAGGCAAGTCGTCGTTCGCCAGATCCGTGGCAATGGCCAAGAAGCGGGATAAAGGAACCGTCACACCCAAGCTCTCCTGGATCTTCTTCTGCGCGGACAAAACAGCGGACAGCGAGATAGAAATAGCGATTGAGGACATGGGCGGCGGCTGGGCGACAACCTCCTTCTTCTCCTCCGCGGCCGGCGCGGCGGGCTTCGGGGCCGGTGCCGCGATCTTAATGTTGCTCAGGTCCAGGTGGGCGAGCTTGGCCAATGTCGCGGCCTGGTTTGCCGGATATTCGGCGGCGATTTGTCCAAGATAGGCAAGCACGTCGCCCTTCAGGAGACGGCCCTTGGGGCCGGAGGCGGGGATCTTGGAAATTTCCGACTCGGGGATGTTCTTCTGGTGCAGGAGCTGGATGACGGAGGGGTAGAGAGGGTAGGCGGGGTTCTGAGTTTGAGGGGCGGAGGAGGATTGAAGGCCTGATAGAGATCAGAAGTTAGCATTGTATGCGCATGGAGTTGTCAAGGTCGCTGGTTCGCGTGGAATTCGCTCCGATAAGGCAGATTTGGCTTTCTGCAAGCTTCATTATATAGAAAGTGGCCGGAAAACTCACGTCGAGAGGCGCGGAGCACCTTGGGCTGCCGACGAGCGAACATCGCCGGTACCTGGCTCACAGGAAGTCGAGCTGCCATTTTGTCTGAATGTATGTGGCTCCGGAGGAGGTGATGTAGATGTTGGGATGGTGGAGATATTCAAGCAATGTCCGCAACTCTCCGAGGGAGCTGGATTGTTGGCAGGTACGACTCGAGTGACCAAAGACCACCACCGTGTCAAGCCGCGCTAATTCCGAATGTATAAATTGGTCGAGTTGCGCGTGAACCGAGCGAACTGAAGAGAGAATGCTGGTTGGTGTTGAGGGTGTTGGGAGCTTTCACCGGCGGCCGGGACGGGAACATTTTTCTGCCGTAACGGCTGTTTTCGACCTGGCGGCGCTTTCCGAGGAGAACAATCGTCGAGCGCCGGAGATTTAGTAAGTCGCTCTTCACTTTCAAGCCATTGGTGCTCTATGACTGCTTCATGCGAATCGCAATGGCTCGATTCAACGTTGCCAGCATGTCGTCTCTCTCAATATCCGCCTTGCTAACCTTGGTGTGGATAGAGCTCCCGGGATGATCATGTCCGCCAGACCATCTACCCTCCGATTTATCTGGCATCGCTGCCCCGGCTCCTGCGCTGGGACCCCAGTACGCCCCAGCTTTCAGACATGCCTCGCTCCATCATGGCGCTCCTTCGCCTCCAGAGCTTCGCGGTCCACGCCTGTTCCTAAGCCCCAAAGACGAACAGCACCCTCAAACTCACAATACGCCGACTTGCCGAAGAATCTACAACCAAAGGCAGGAGGACTTGGGCGGTTGTTCAGCAGAGTCGCCCATGAAGGAGATGTGACACTATTCCAGGCGCACTCGCAGCGCAGCTATTACTTCAGTGCATACGGCCTGTCGGCATTTTGCTTCGCCTATGCGGTCTACAACTCCAACGCTGTCTTCCGAGACCCCGTCACCGTCCTTCCCATGTGGCAACAAGCACTTTTTGGTGGAATCTGTGTATCAATGAGCGTCATGGGCACCCTCTTCCTTGTTCGGACTGGTAACATGATCCGAAGCATCAAGGCGGTCCATTCTCAAGGCCAACCCAGGGTTCGCTTCCAGGTCCGGGGCCTGTTGCCATTCAAGAAGTATGAGTTCGAGGTTGCACCATCCCAAGTTCATATCTCCAAGAAGCTCGTAGTATCAGCAGAGTCCTTGGCGCGCTTTGAGAATGATAGCAGGAGGCTTCTTGGTGGTTCAAACGAACCGAAACCAAGCTTCTTTAAAGCTCCAGTTGCCAGATTGAGCCATGGAGTCTGGAGGATATTCTTGTCTGTACGACAGATCTTCACCAGTGAGGATTTCATTCTTATCAAGATTGATGGTCGCAAGGGTACTTTCCGTATGGACTCTAATGGTGCCGTTGATCGAGACTTCCTACTCCTGGGTAACCCGGTGAAGATGAGAGGCAAAAGTGCTTGAGTTTTCTCGAGAGCTCGAATCCACCCCCTGCCTGATGCGGTGATTGTGTGCTGGCGATGTTCATCATGTATACCCAGCCTTGTATCTATGACCTTCAACAGTGTAACATGTACCACAAAGCGTTCCCCCCCCCCAACCGAAGAACAGTGTTGTGTATTCTTGCAAGACATCCATAAACTAAAGTATGCAAATCTTGGACTAGGAAGAGAGAACGAAAATGACAATGTAGATCTTAATTCTAAAATTGCATTTGTCTTCGTTCTACACTCGTCTCATACTTACGAGACATTTTACTCAGCCAGGGAGATTTTCGTGAATGAGAGCTACACTAGAAGGTGAAGATAGGAACTCTCGATCATCTGAAGAGTGATAGTCTCAGCATCATCTAACCAAAACCTTGCGGTTCAAGTCGTGAACACGATCAGTATTGACTGCATCGAGAACAGGACCACGTGATTGCACCGGCGCGTCCCCGACGCGATTCCCCATATCGCGCCCCTCCACCCTCCGCCAGTCGAGGCTTGTCAATCACAAAGCTCAACTCTACTCACGAATTTGCCTGGTTGTTCACGAGTGCCTTGCTTCTCAGGAAGCTGACTCGTCTCAAGATGGGAAAACTCATTCGGTTGGAGCTTTTCAGTATGCACATCACCGCGAACCAGTGCGCCGCGCATAACAGCTGACATTTGCTTCCACAGATTTCAAGTCCTACAAGGGTCATCATACCCTCTTGTTCGGAGATGCATACTTTACGTCCATCATTGGACCCAACGGGTCTGGAAAGTCGAATTCGTGCGTGATCCTGTGACCCCTCTGTGTTGAGCTTTCTCTGTTCATGGCAGGCGCAGCGTGGCTAATTTTCACCAGCATGGACGCTATCTCGTTCGTTCTAGGAATCAAGTCGTCGCATCTGCGGTCCACAAACCTTCGCGACCTTGTCTACCGTGGTCGTGTCTTGCGCACGTCGAAAGTCGATGGAGAACCCAATGCGAACGGAGTTGGCGGCGAACCGGAGGAGGATGCCGATGCTATGGACGAGTCGCAGGATACAGGCAGCGCGAACGATCCCAAGACAGCCTGGGTTATGGCTGTTTACGAAGACGATGCTGGTGAGGAGCAGCAATGGCGTCGGTCGATCACCAGCCAAGGTGTCAGCGAGTACCGCATCAACAACCGAATCGTGACCGCTCAGCAATACAACGAAGCACTGGAAGAGGAGAATATTCTGATCCGGGCTCGCAACTTCCTAGTCTTCCAGGGCGACGTTGAGGCTATTGCTTCGCAGTCCCCGAGGGACCTCACTCGTCTGATCGAGCAGATCTCCGGCAGTCTGGAATACAAGGCTGAATACGAGAAGTTGAAAGCCGAGGCAGAGGAAGCTGCGGAACAGCAGACTGTCCAGCTTAATCGCCGTCGAGGTATCAACTCCGAAGTGAAGCAGTACCAGGAGCAGAAACGGGAGGCGGACAACTACGCGAAGAAGGCAGAGGAGCGCGACCAGGCCATCATCACTCACATCCTGTGGAAGCTATTCCACTTCCAACGCCTCATTGATGCTTCCAGTGCCGACATCCAGAAATACCAGGACGAGCTCAAGGAGTACCGTCGTGGCGTGGAAAAGTACGAAAACAACGTCGAGGAAGCCAAGAAGGATCACGCTCGCGTTGGCAGAGATGTCGGGAAGGCCGAGAAGAATATCGTCAAGAAAGAGAAGGATATCGAAGACCTCAACAACTCTTTGGTACCCATTGACGAGAAGATCGAAATTACGCAGAAAAAGGTGGAGCGTTACGCCTCGAAAATTACAGAAGTCGGCAAAGAGCGTAAAGCGCAGTCAGACAATGCCAAGCAGCTCGAGAAGGACCTCAAGCTCGTCGAGAAAGCCCAGGCCCAGTGGGAAGCTGACTGGCAGAAGACCATGAGCAAACAGGGAGTACAGATGAGCGAAGCCGATCAGCAGGAATACCACAAGTTGAGGGAGGAGGTCAGCAAGCGCTCATCTGCAGACCAGCTCAATCTCGACAACCTCCGTCGGCAACGAAAGACCGAGGCAGAGGCTGTGAATAGCCTGAAGGGCAAATTCGACAGCACTGAATGGCAACTGAAGAACCTCGAATCCGAGGCCTCCAACATGAGCGAACGAAAGTCGACTCTCAACGATACCATCAAGACCACCTCCAAGGAAATCGACCGCAAAAAGAAAGATCTCAACGCTTTGACATCTGAGCGCCTGAAAATTTCCCAGATGCGGACCGAGCTTGAAGAAAAACTTCAGGTTGTTCTCAAGAAGCTTCTTGAAGCCGATGATGGCAAAAAGCAGAATGAACGGGAAATTCGTGCGAAGGAGCTTGTCTCCACATTGAAGCGCATTTTCCCTGGTGTCAAGGGACGCGTCAGTGACCTCTGCCGGCCAAAGCAGAGGAAATATGCCGACGCAGTAAGCACTGTCCTAGGCCGTCATTTTGATGCCATTGTGGTGGACAACGAAAAGACCGCCAAGGAGTGTATCCAGCATCTGCGTGACCAGCGTGCCGGCCAAGCCACTTTCATTCCCCTAGAGACGATCCAAGTCAAGGCCTTCAACTCCAATTTGAAGGGTATGCACCGCGGCATGCGTCCTGCCATCGAGACCATTGATTATGACGATTCGGTTGCACGCGCTATCAGCTATGCTTGCGGTAACTCTATTGTCTGTGATGACCTCGCAACTGCCAAATACCTGTGCTATGAGCGGAACGTGGACGCCAAGGCAGTCACCCTCGATGGCACTGTGATTCACAAGGGCGGTCTTATGACCGGTGGACGCGGCCCTCAGCAGAACTCTTCCAAGCGCTGGGAGGATTCCGAAGTGGAGAATCTTTACAAGCTCAAGGACAAACTGATGGCTGACCTTGCGAACCTTCCCAAGAGCCACCGACGAGGCTCCGAGGAAGAGACTCTCCAAGGAGAGCTGGTTGGTCTCGAACAGCGGCTCAACTATGCCAAGGAGGAGCTGAAGGCTCTAGAGAGGAATATAAAGAGCAAGCAAAGCGAGCTCGACTTTGTGAAACGCCAGCACGAAGACCTGCGACCCAAGTACACCGAGCGCAAGGAGAACCTCGATGAATTAGACGAAACCATCGAGAACACACAAGCCTCCGTCAGCAAGGTCGAGGATGAGATTTACCGCAAGTTCTGCAAGCGTTTGGGTTACACGAATATTCGCGAGTATGAAGCCCAGCAAGGCTCCTTGCAAGAGGAAGCTTCACAGAAGAAGCTTGAATTTACAACGCAGAAGAGCCGCATCGAGAACCAGCTGAGCTTCGAAAAGCAACGAATTCAAGCCACAGAGGACCGGATAAATGGCCTTCAGGCTCAGTATGAGCGGGATATGAGTTTGATTGAGGGGCTCAAGAGCGAGCAGGAGGAGATCCGCAACAGCCTGGATGAGTCAAATGCTGAGCTCGAACTACTGCGCGAGAATCTTGAGAAGCAGAAGGAGATCTATGCAGAGTCGGCAGAGAATCTGGCTGAGCAGCGCCGGGAGCTTCAGAAGCGCAGCAAGCACGTTGAGAGCGCTCTCAAGAACATCAATGCGCTCGAGGCCGAAATCCAACGGAATTCATCAAGCCGATATGCCCTCTTGCGACGATGCAAGCTTGAGGACATTGACATCCCGCTTACAGACTCATCCAAGAGCCTTGATAAGCTTCCCATCGATGACTTGGTGCAGGCCGCCGACCCAGACGCGATGGATGTAGATGAGGCCGATGAGATGGACGAGACCCCTGTTGTCCAAGACTACGGAATCGAAGTCGACTTCGATTCTCTGGGCGAGTCACTCAAAGAGGTACGTTGCTGTTCTGGAAACCAGACTGATCTTTGGGATACTAACAGGCTCTCGTTTAGGGTACCGACGAAAAGCTTGAGGAGGAGCTGCTTGAGAAAGTCCGAACTCTCAACAGCGAATTGGACAAGATGGCCCCTAACACACGAGCCATGGAACGCCTGGAAAGTGTCGAGAACAAACTTCGCAGTACTGAGAAGGACTTTGAGGATGCACGCAAGCATGCTCGCAAAGCCAAGGATGATTTCGAGGCGGTTATGAAGAAGCGATCCGATCTCTTCAACAAGGCATTCACGCACATCTCCGAGCAGATCGGCCCTATCTATCGCGAGTTGACCAGAAGTGCCAATTACCCTCTTGGTGGACAAGCTTACTTGGACATCGAGGACTCCGACGAGCCCTATCTCGATGGCATCAAGTATCACGCCATGCCTCCGCTCAAGCGTTTCCGAGACATGGAGCACTTGTCAGGCGGAGAAAAGACCATGGCGGCACTTGCTCTACTGTTTGCCATTCACTCCTATCAACCTTCGCCATTCTTCGTGCTGGACGAGGTTGACGCTGCGCTTGACAACACCAACGTGGCTCGTATTGCCAACTACATCCAGGACCACGCTGCCCCTGGCATGCAGTTCATTGTTATCAGCTTAAAGACTGGACTTTTCCAGAACAGTGAAGCTCTTGTTGGTATCTACCGAGACCAGGTGGAGAATAGCAGCAAGTCTTTGACCCTTGATGTGAGTATTCTTTCCGTGGATGACTGGCCTGTGGCGTCCAATGCACTAACATCTTATCTCACAGCTCCGCAAATACACTTAAGGTTACTGGAGCGGGCCGAAACGGATTTCATGACACATTCTTTGCTTTTTATCCGCTTGTGTAGATTATTCTTAGTCTCGCCGACTTGTTTGAGTGTTTTCCTCTATGTTTCCGACTGAGCGACGGTGACGGCTGGGGCACGGATTTCCCTGGCTATGACGGTGTCGCTTCTTTCCAACATTGTTCAATGTTCATTGATACCAGGTTCTGAATAGGATCTCAATTCTTTGCATTCAGCCTTTTCTCTCTATTGACTGATTGAACCGGGCTCCACCAATCTCCGAAAAGCCTGTATTCTCTTAGAAACGACTTATCAATCTGTCTTGTGGAGAGCCGAATCCTTGGCTTTTTATATGCGCCACAGCGTGGGCCAGTGGGCATATCGATGCTGGGGGTAGAAGTCGCGCTTGGTGAGCATTTTAGGTACCTAGCAATGACCACATAGTGGACGGACGTCATCCCCTTGATCGAATTGGATAGGGTAGCGAAGATCCCTTTTTATTGCCGACTGGGAACAATCCTCGTTTGTGGTCAATGGCCGACGTCTGTCAACAAGTGCAACGATCGCCCATTCATCACCCCAGAATGAACCCGATGTAACCCCCGCATCTCGCTCTACCCGAGGGCCAGGGCCCCGAAGAGAAAGAGACTGGTTCTTTTGAATAGCCTCCACTCCAGTAGCTCAGTTCTGCTGGTGGCAGATTTCATCTAATTGGCTCTCGAGTGCCGCCAGCGGCTTTTGAAGAGCTTGGTCGCATCCAAGCTTCATTTGCCTACACATGGCATCGGCAATAGTTGCAGGGATGTGAGCGCCTATAAAAGATGCAATGAAAAGCCGCAGCGGTGATTCAGCTGAAGTCGCTTGACACTCATCGAACCATCAAGGCTGGTACCTTATTGATCCGCGATGTTTATCTCGCTGCTCTTCAGCGCTGTAGCTGTCGCGGCCGCGCCGTCCAGCTCTGCGATTGGTGTGAGCAAGAACGTGCCAACGGACGCAGCTGCAGGCATCCTAGCTCCATTTGTCTCGTTTTCAATCGAGTTTTCTTCATTCCCAGGCTTTGCAGGTACGTCTAGGAGCTGACTCGCCACGAGAGAATTCAGACTGATGCTTTTGTTCTTCACAGGCAACAAATCGAAGCCAAACAAGTTTTCCAATCAGCTACTGGACAACCTGGCCGAGCTCCAGGGTGTGAAGCCCCAAATTCGAGTTGGCGGAAATACCCAGTGAGTAGAGCTTAGAGAAAGGGCAAAGTTGAATCAGCTTGAGCTAACATCCGTTAAGGGACTTTGCATTGTACGATCCTAACCTCAAAACCCAAATCAATGGCACCGTTGTCCCATCTGTGTCCAATGACTACCCCTACCTGATCTCAATCGGTCCCTCGTACTTCGAGTCCTACGAGACGCTTCCAGGTGTGCAATTCAGCCATGGGTTCAACCTCGGAAAGAATACAACCGAGGCCATGGATACTCTGATTGCCACGGTACCACTGGCATGTAAGGCCCTCAGCAATGGCAACTTTGCTCACTGGGAAATGGGTAACGAGCCCGATTTGTTCGCCCGTGCCATCCGCCCCGCGACTTGGGACGAGACGGACTACGTCGCTGAATGGTTGAACAAGACACGCATTGTCCAGCGCGAATTATTAAAGGCCTGCCCCGAAATGGCTCATGGCCACTACAATTATCTTGCTCCGTCATTTGCGGGTACGGGGGGGAATCGTCTGAACCCCTTGAAGGTTTGGGAGGCTGGCTTCGATTCGGATGGTGATATTGGTATGAATTCGATGCATAAGTAAGTCGTGACATGGAGTCATCTGTCTTGTTGCCAGCACTGACATGCACTAGCTACATGGGCGGCGCAGACGTCCCCGGCGTCACGCTGGCTCGCACTCTCATGAACCATACCGCGGTCATCAATAGTGTCGCGAGTCACGTCAGTGTGATGACCCAGTTGCAGCAACACGGTCTGGCCAAAGGGGTACCGTATATCTTGGGCGAAATGAACTCTCTCTATCACCAAGGCAAACCGGGTTTGTCGAACTCATTTGGCGCCGCTCTTTGGGGCGTCGACTTCAACCTCTACTGTGCCTCCCAGAATATCCGTCGCACCCACATGCATCAGGGAACAGACTACCGTTACGCATCTTGGCAGCCCATTGAGACCAACAAGACATCTATGGGTACCAAGGCACCCTATTACGGCAATGCCATGGTGTCGGCGATGCTGCACGTCAAGCAGGATGAGCACGACTCGAAGGTTCAGGTAGTCAACCTTCCCATGCCTCAAGAAACCGAATCTGCCTACGCAGCCTATGTCAATGGCAAGCTGGCCCGTGTTGCCGTGATCAACATGCAGCAGTGGAACTACACGGGTGCTGATGTCGCGGCGAACCCCCGACCATCTGCTACGTACCAGTTCCAGGTGCCCGAGGCTTCGGGTAAATCACTTTCCGTGCACCGGCTGATGGCAAATGGTACGGATGCCATCACGGGTATCACCTGGAATGGCTTCTCTTACAACTACGAACTGGAAGGTGGCCGTCCCGTTCGCTTGTCGAATGTGACCTTTGACGAGACTGTGCAGGTGGATTCGAGGGGTGTGATGCAACTGGAGTTGCCGTACTCGAGTGGTGCTATCTTGAACTTCTAAATTGCATAGTGTTAGGCTACTGGGGAACAGGCCGTGGCTCGGGGGTAACAGTCAGATGTCCTGTTTGATGTAGAATCGGGCGATCGCCTTTGTCCAGACTGAGGCTGAAAGATAGTCAAGTCACCTCATGAAGACCTGAGCGGAGGTGAATAGGCAATATTATTTTGCAAAACTTCACAGCGCACAAAATTGAGTTGTAGATTTCAACTTGTCCGAATCGTAGGCCCAATCTATTATTGGCTGTAGAGTGGTCGAAGAAACAGGCTTTTGAGAAGGCTTCTATCGCCAAGGCTGGTGTTTGACTCCGCAGAGGTTGATCATGAAATAGGTTCGCGTATAGTAGGGCTGATCATCATCCCCGCCGTACCTTTGAAATCAATCTCACACCCACTCCCACTCCGCTCCGCCATCAATTTCAAATTCCCCACTCAAACGCCCCCTCGTCCTCGCCACGACTTTGCAGGGCCTCCACATATCAACCTATCAGAGTCAGAGTTACCAAAAGATAAGAGGAGAGGCAAGTGGAGATATCTTGAGGGAATATTTTGCCGAGGTAAGTCTGGGTCGGATACCTAACCTCGAGGGTATCTAGGTCCATAGGATAACAATACTCCCTCGAGGCTGTACAATCCAATTGTGGCTGATGATACTTTGGCTACTTGTCAAGCCATCTGAACTACCTACGGCAGTGGAGATGCCGATCCGATCCAGATGCAGCCAAGACACGCATTTCCTGGTCTCTCTGTTTCGTAGGATTCGTCGCCCTGCAATCGGCTCACAATGGAAGTCGAGAGACTCGAGGCTGCAGCACCGATGGAACCCGCCCTATTCCCTAGGAGCTGGGTATTTCAACCACGCCGACGGTATTTGTGGCACCGGTCAAGTGCCAAGTGCGGCAGCTAGCAGGGATGCGCACAGCTCTCAAGGAACCAGGGTAGTGTTCAGGCCCGCTTGGACTTTTGGATAGGGCGCAGCGACCTTCGGATGAGCGCAGTGTTGCACAGGCGAAGCGACTCGAGTGTATGTGTCGCTTGCCCCGCTGCCACGCAAGGGGCATAGGCCCCCGCGCCCTCGTCGCCACCCTCCACTGTAGAGTTTCAGTGGACGCGGTCCGGGGTTGGAAGATGACCGTGAGGCCCAGACGGGCGCCGCGGAGAATCAGGGAGCTGGGTCATTGGGAAAAGCGGACCACAGTATCTGTGTCAGCTCGCACACTTTGACTTTATGCCAAGATAAGGCTATCTCGCGGGTTGTGAGCAGATGGAAATGCTAGTTGCGACCCAGCTGACTAGTCGGGGGGGATCCATGCGACTCAGGTCTCGGCGACTGAGACTGAGTGGAAACCAGCGTGAACCAAACGTTTCGGCTGGCGTACTTTGTAGCAGGACACTACTCCCGTGCATTGACATGATATGCTAATGTCGCTTGTGCACAGTAGTGTGCCTGTTTGTTCTGATTGTAATGCGGGTCTAAAGCATCTCGAACCATCCTAGAAGTGGGGATTTCCGCACGAATAATCATCCGCTCCGAAATCCCACCAATGATATCATCTGGAGGACTTCTCCGTTCGTCCATGGCATCAGTCCGATTGGCGATAAGCAATGTACATATAGGAAAGAAGCAACGAGCTTTGCTAGGAAGGCCCCGAAGACTGGCTTCATGAATACCCTTTAATGAGAAAGATGCTTATACCGCTGAACAAACTTTGGGTGGTATTGATTGCGACTGTCAAGAGCAAGATGACGAATACATATGCAAATGGATGGTCTGGGCCCAAGTGACCACAGGCTACTCGACGTGCTTTTGTAACTTGGGATGATCAGGTTCCGTACTTCCATGATCCGCCAGGTCCGAGACTATGTCTGGAAGAATCAATGTCGATCCGGGATGAGGAAACCGTTCCTAATGGATCGATTAGGGCGAGGCTCCCCTGATTTTGGGTCAATGACACGATGAGCACCGTCGATTTCGGGTTAACATTCGGGATTCGCTTGGGGTGCTCTTGATATGCGATATTTCTCAGCCGCGTCGAGGTCGTACACCCCCCGAAGGCATCTCCAGGGTGCAAGCAAGTCGGTCTGTACGGAGTACTCTGTAAGTGTTTGTCAATGGTCAAAAGGAATAAGGCTAGAAAAAGAAAGAAAAAGATATTAGAGCGTCGAAAGAGCAACTACTATTGTCCCTGAAAAGCGTGCTCTGAAGGTCAAACCTCAACCTCCAAAGCCATAAAGTTAAAATCGTGTCAAACTGTGTATACCCGTCGTGACATCTTCCCAGCGGCCCGAGTCCACCGTCCCATGGGACGGAATAAGCTCAAGATTCGATGGTTGTCCTAATGACTTTATCTGAAGCACCAAGGATCATCGAACTATTGCTTACACGAACTGCCCAATCTGTTTGGTGGTTGCCTGAACAGGGCCTGAAGAGCGGAGAAAAGGGCTGTTTTATTTCGCCATCACCTCCGATTAGACGCGTGCACAGACTATCGTTTGGACCTGTAACAAACCTACGTAGCAGAGAGCTTTGGAAGCTATACCATTGGCGATACTCGGTGGGTTTGGCGGTCCTTTGCGACCATGATTGACAATCCACTTACCAAGCCTGGAAGCGCCCGCTCGGGGCTCTAAACGCTCTGCACGCTGCTGGGAAAGGAGACAAATTTCGTACTTCGAACCCTCTGGCTGATGCCCAACTGATGTTCCTTGATAGACCATCATTCTGTTGGAATTTACTCGTACTACTAGGCTCTAGCTGGTGGAGCCAAGGCTGCCCTGGCCCACTGCCCGACCGTGATGGTGCAGTCAATGGCTGGAGCTGCGATCGGCGATCGTGGGTGACGATTCGCGGGGGAAACTGTTCCATACCTTTTCACTGGTCGATCTGGCGATTTGGTACATCTACGATGGTGATGTTCTGGGTGCTTGAGTATAACCAGCATGTCCCTTGACAAGCAGTTGCCCATTCTGGGGCCAATGGTTGCGCTGATCTTTGATTTCTTTGCTTTTCCGAATATCTGGAGAACCCTGTCGATCATCAAATCCTATCGTTAGCCTCGTCGCTACACAAACGGCGCACGTCGCGTACATATGCCACCGCTGGGGGCTCTTCAGGGTTGATGCTCGGCTCCAGAATATCTGTGGCCAGCGAATTGTGTCCAAGCGTAGGATCTCACCCACTGAGCTAAGACCATCTCTGATCGTCCGTGGCGTCGAACTACGTCCCCCGGAATCTTGGTGCGACGAATAAGCTGCACAGTCTGAAAAGACGCTAGCTCCACATTCACGCTATCTACAACCATGGACCATGAAGACCGCCAGACAACCAACAATGAGAGGAACGAAGAAAGAGCAAATGTGCACGGGCGATCTGAGCGCTAGCCCCAGACCCCTTGTGTAAAGGTTCAAAGGTACAGAGGTACTAGATTTCAGTGATTCGGAATCTCGTAAAATGCAAAATCGGAGAAGCCGCCTTGCGGCCTTATTGCCACCGGCTCAGCCCCGCCGATATCCTCGTCCTTGCATCAACCAAAAGCACGTCGCCGATTGGCATACTCGGGAAGCACTATCGTGTGGAGACCCATCACCTCGGGCTCGACGGTAATTCCAGT
>JAXQJV010000222.1:0-24240 GCA_037042255.1 Penicillium sp. PG106-07D | reverse complement strand
AAGTAGACTATTAATAGTCTACTTTTTATTGGAGCTAGTGATAGGAATCGAACCTACAACCTGCTGATTACAAGTCACAGCAACCACCGCATCCCCCAACTCCAACGGCACACGCGCCCCATCCAGCACACACCCCGTAAACTCATTCGCCTCCGTCACAAAAGCACTCTCAAATCGATCCCAATACGTCTGCGGAATCTCACGCCTCACTCCACCCTCATCAAACAACTGCACATGGTTCACCGCCGGCGACGTATTGACCGTGACTTTCCCCCTCGTCCCGATAATCTCAGTCGTATCCTCCTGCCCGGCGGCCATCATACGGGATGCATAAAAGTACGCGATCCGGCCGTCATGGAACTCGACCAGGCCGACGGCGTTGTCGCGGTCGTTGTGTTTGCGTAGGCCCGGTTCGACGGCGGTTATGCCTACCGCGGAGACGGATTTGATTTTGGTGGTTGCGCCGAAGAACCACAGTGCTAGATCGATGTCGTGGATGGAGCAGTCGACGAAGATACCGCCGGAGAATTGGGCGTAGGCGACGAAGAAGCCGGATGGGTCGAGTTTGTCGCAGGTTTGGCTGCGGAGGACGGAGGGGGTGCCGATGGCGCCGGTGATGGTTTTGGTGTACGCGTCGCGGTAGGATTTGTCGAAGCGCCGTGAGAAACCGCACATCACTTTGAGATGGGGTTTGCGGGCTGCGGCGTCGACGACGGATTGGGACTGTAGCCGTGGTGAGGGATGGTTAGTGATATATTGAGTGCGGGATATCTCGAGGAAGTACGGAGTGTACGTGTGGGCATACTCACCACCTCCACGCTCGTTGACAGTGGCTTCTCACAGAGGACATGCTTATCGGCATTGATTGCTTTAATGGCCTGCTCAGCATGTACTGCAGTGGCCGATGCTACCACGACAGCTTCAAGGCCTTCGTGTTTCAGCATGTCGTCGTAGTTCTGGTACAGTCGGACGCCGAAGGGTTCCAGGTGTGTCTTGGCCCATTCAAGCTCTGCAGGGTCAGGCGAGCTCGCAGCGACCAGTTCAGCTCGAGGCGTGCGCTCCAGGAAGTTGAGAGCATGGCGTTTGCCCATGCGACCGAGGCCAGCACAGCCGATCTTCATTCTGCGGGCGGACATTGTGTATGATCTATAAGAGATCTATAAGAGATGGTGGCAAACCTTGAGGGAAAAAGATGGTATGGATCGTTCCCCAGTCAAGAAGTTGAGAAAAAAGAAACACACCACAGGATTAAAAGCAAGAGCAATCATGCTAAGAGATAACTGTCGACACCGACTATAAATGCTCCAAAGTTGGATAGAAGCTGATCATCGGATGCGGAGAATGAAGTCCGAATGTGGAGAAGTCGGAAATTGAGTTCCAGCCAGACGACGGGGAAACAGCGATATGTACAACTCCAAAAGAAAACCAGGATCAAAGACATAGTTGAGCAATTGAACCAGACATTTACGCAAAAAAAAACGGCGCTAGAATCTCATTATTCGTCCTTAGTTTCCTCCTTCAACGCCCGTCGGGCCTTGCGCTTCTCCACCTCCTCAAGGTCGACAAACCCGTCTCCACGCAGCCATGCCAGTGCCTTGCGCAGACCTCTCCCCTGAACAGCCGATGGGTGAGCCTCAAGAATTGAGCCCATCAGGGCCCAAGACAGCACAAACAGCCACAGCTCAATAGCCCGGCCACCTTTCCACAGGCCGTGCTTCACGCCAGTCTTCCAAGCTGAGTCCACAGCGGCGCGGAAGAAGTACATGAAGACGCCGCGGCTGTTGGCCAGAAGTGCAAATGGAAGACCACCCAAAGCACCGCTGAGGAAGAAGCGCTTGGTCGGGAGTGTCGAGCGGGGCAGGGTGTTATTCAAGAGGCAGACACTGCCCCAAGCGGAACCGACCGCCGCCGAGAGGACGGCCGTCATAGTGATGATCCTCTTGGATAAGCTATTGATAGAGGTGATAGGGTGCGCCAGGACACTCTTCATCTTGGGAAGTGTCAAGGCAAGACTGACGGCCGTGAGGAACCGGGCCAATGGGGGCACCGAGAGGAGGATGTGGTGCACGAATGCGGTGCTGCAGCTGGGGACACTTGGATGAAGCAAGGCGCAGGATAGATGCGCGATCGAAGGATGCGCCGGTCCTGTAATCGGAGAGATCGCCTTGACCGAGATGGGGAGGGTGTTGGGATCAGACGGGTGCAGCGTTGGGGAAATAAATGCCCTGTAGCGGGTGAGCAAAACAACTTCAACTAGAAGGGGCGTACTAGGACTTACGGCCAGCGCAGGCTCGCGATGGATGCGAGCGAGTCCACGATTTGATCCTTCTCTGGCCAAAAGACATTCTCCGGCAGCGCCTCTGGTCGGCCGGGGATGTAGCTCGGCGAGAGCCTTAGAATGACATTGCCAAACCACTGTAATTGTATGTTAGTCAGTTTCTCACGATTTTATAGTATGTCAACCAGGACAGACCTTTGGGATGTTTTCCCGATCGAACACAAAGGCATGGAAGAGCTGTGCACACGAGATTGGCATCAGCAGCCAGCTGCCGAACCACCACGGACGATCTTCCAGCCAGCCCTTCGAGTCCATAACGTTATAAAGGAACTCCAAACTCCGAGTTCCCGTGTAGATCGCCACGGTCAGCCGAAGCTGGTCCTGGGGGCAGATCCCCAGAGCGAAACCTGCCGCGCTTGCGCCCACGGCCGGGGCAAACCGCGACGTCAACGCACGCGCGATGCGCGGATTTCGCTCACGGAACGGTTTCGCATCTTCGGTACGGAGATTCGCTCGAATGCGAACGAGAAAACGGTAAAGAAGGCGATGAAGTAGGAGCAGGAGGGACAGGGAAAGAGACAAGCGGAAGTTGGGAGAGCGGAGGAGCGGAGTGCGGGCTTTCTTCCTACAGCACGTGAAGGGATGTTAGCAAGAATGGCCAAAGATAACAATTAATCAAAGCACTCAAGCTGAGGACACTGACTGCTCTGGACTCCCGCGTATCAGACCGATAAACGTCTCCACCAGTTTCAAGGCAGCTCCAGTGCCAACAAACACCCGCAACGACGCGCGGATAGCGGCCTCGTTACGTCGGTTCTTCGAGTGGACGATAGCATCATAGTGTGACGGCGAGATCAGTTTTCCCTGTACACCTGGGGCACGTTTACCCAGCAAGCTGTGAAGTGCCCGGTATTCTTTGGCGCTCAGGCTAATGCGCAGAGCGGTGCGAACGACGGGGTGGACGTCTGGCGCATCACCAGCGCCGGAGGCGGGGACAGTCGAGGTTGCATCCGAAGCTGACATGTTGGAGGTTATTCCAGCTGCCAACTTCAGTCGCCCATAGCTGTAAAAGCAGGAGCAAGATGAAGAAGAGGGAGGTTGGTGGAGAAAGTCATCAGGAGAGGTCCGAGCTGGGCAGCGTTGATCCAATGCTGGGGCAGGTTCTCGCCGGGTGGACCGACCTCGGCTATTTCCACCTGTGCCTTCGTCTTCTACAACAGCCAGTCAAACCGTTGCAGTCGGCAGCGGCTGGTATTTTTGTTTAATTACTCGCCAGCTGGGAATACAATAACCAGAATACCTCATGAAGTGATCATCTCGTACATATAGTACTGTACTGTGAGATCTTACAGTGGGAATGTTTCCCCAGTCTACCCCAGTCACATGAGAGAGACCCATAACCTTAACGTATATAACACTCTGTACACACATTGCAAGCTATTTGTACGTAGTGACATTGAAAATCTCCAACTACTATGCGAAGAGAGCCCTACGTAAGCAATTTAATGGAAGTCTATCCATTTTCCAGCTACTTCAAGTCTATCACCGAGACTAGCAACCTGGAACACTGTGAGGCCAGCGCCTTCATTATGGACCCAGCCTAACCAGAAGCAATGTGCACAGCAAAATTCCCAGGGGATCGAGCAGCAAAGAAAAATAAGAATGTGAGAACAAATGGGGGTACTCTAGATACACTGAAAGCAGCAAAAGCAAAAAATTAGATCGTATGCGAACGAGCTAAGAAGCAGGGTAATGCATCATATCACATCATAGCCAGACCTAAAACCCTGGGAAAGAAAAGAGAATGGCTCACAGCCTCGGAAAATATTCGTCTACCAGAAACTGCACCATCCGATCCAGTGCTGGCAGATGTTCTCCACGTTGGTGGCCTGGGCAAGGAGCTTGTCCACCTGGTCACTGATGTTCAGTTCGTCACCATGCTTGAAATCGGCACCGGTCAGTTTCTCCTTGACGCGGGCAAGAACCTGGAGGGCGCGAGCATTTTGTGCCTCCCGAGCCTCGGTTCCACCTTCCTGGATATCGAGAATGCCGCCTTCTAGAATGGATGGTCGGCGGGGGCGGGCCACGCTGTTCGATTGCATGCCATGCTCGAAGTTGATGCCCTCAATAATCGATTGGCGACGTTCGGCGGTGAGAGTCGTTCGATCAGGGGACTCCTGCGCACCCAGGCGCCAATTGATCAAGGGGTCATGAATAAACTGGAATGATCGAGTCAGAAAAAGCGAAAGACAGAGGAACAGGGCAAGAAAGCAAAAGGAGAAAACGTACGGCTTCTAAAACAGCCATGAGGGAATCCTTGTTCTCCCTAAGAACACGCATCACAGCCTCACACGTGATGCGGTAGCTTCCCTCGATGTTACTAACTTCCATAGCGAAGGTCAACATACGCGTCAGGCGGAATGGAACTCGCTCGGGGTATTTCTCGCGGTGCATGGCCACTTCGAAACAGTCACCGAAATCGATGTGGACCACATGGCCAGTCGTGCGATCAAGCAACAAGTTGGAAGGATGACGATCGCCCAGACCAAGGATGTATCCGACCATTGACATGACACCGAGAGATCGGGTGTAGTTGGTCCGTCGTTCAAGCCAGGCTTCGGAGCTCTTGCTCTTCAGCCACAGCACCCGATAAAGATCTTTTCCGGTAGTATTGTCCATAGCGTAACCAAAGACCTCAACCTTCTGCATAAGGGTAAGGCTGTCGTAATCTGGAGCCATCTGAAGCATGATGCGATGCTCGATGTTGAGCAGGATGCGGCGGGTTTCTCGGTACTCCTTGATGAGAGCATGCAGTGTATCACTGTTACACACCCATCCGAGCAGGCCAGAGCTCTGCGACAACGGGATAGCTGGGAAACGTTGAACAGACAAATGGCGTTTGAAGCTTTCGCTATCGTTGTCGAGAAGAGTGTTGACAAGTCCGAAGAGTTGCATTACTCTCTCGTCTTGTCGGATATCTTCGTGACCCTTGAGTGCATACATGTAGGATTGACCATTGTTACCTTTGAGGGTCATGCGTCTTGGCCGCTTCTTAGTCTGCAACACGTGCAAGATCGGGTCGAAGCTAACGATGCAGATGATCGGACGACCACTTTGGTAAGTTCCAGGTACGGCGAGATCCAGGCCATTGCAATCCTTTAAACGAGGAGAAACGTATTTGAGATCAAGAATCGACAATTGTGGGAGTTGTCGCGTAATCTTGCGGAACACGGTGTAATAAAGGTCCCAGGCTTGATTCAAATCACCAATCTCCTCTGTCTGGCGGTAGAGCACGCAGTAATGTTTGGCTTCCGCAAGGTCGCGCCCGAAAGCTTGGGCGAATGAGACTTCACGAAGAGTCTCGGCACCCTTGTCAAGCATGTCATGAAGAGGTGCAAGGGTTGCAAACATGCCCTCAACGTTGTGATCGCCAAAGTAGAGACGAGAAGCCTCCTCCAAACCTTCATGCCACAGCTCATGCCACAGCACAGCAACTCTGATCAATTCGTGACTAACGAGATCGGCCTGTTCGACGAGTTTGGCGCTGTGCTGGCGCATGCTCTGCATGATGTTGCTTGCAGATTGTGAGCGTCGGGCAACGTTGGATTTCATGGCAACGGTCAACGGATACACCAGGGCCTGAGGATGAGCCTTGCCAACTTCCGCGAGGAGTCTGTGAACGGCGCCACGAACTCTGATGTTGGGCTGATTGATCCGGGCGATAAGTTGCGGGGTGACAGAAAGCCAAGTGTCAATGTTGACCGTTGTGAAGCCTTCAGTGACCACGGTGTTGACATCATGATCGCCGCCGTGGGCAAACCACAAGGTCAGCAATCGCAGTGTGTCCTGTAGAGAGGATGCGGACGACAAGGCGATTGATCGCAGGAAACCACGAATGGCAGGAATGACATGGTCGATGACAAGGTGAGGAGGCGGCGGCACAAGCGCCTTCTTGTCGCCCTTGGCTTCTCTTTCCCTGGCTTCCTTGGCTTGGCCAACGATGGTCTGCACCATCTCAAAGTTTGCGAGCGCCCAAGCGTGCCAGGCCTTGTACGAATCGCGATTGTATTGCGTGGCCGCTGAGTAGGCGCCAAGGACCTCACGGCCGTTGTCTGATGTCCACTCGGCCTTTTGAAGGGCTCTTTGCCATTCTCCCTGTCTGAGGTAGCTCTTGGAGAGAAGTTTTCTGGCCTTTCCGACATCCACGACGCGTTCCCGTAGGCGGACGGCATCTGGGTGGTTGGGGTCTGCGATGCCGGAGACGCCATTGATGCCATGACTCTCGTTCTGCGAAGCAAGAAGGGTATTGAACTTGGAAAGATCCTCACTGAGTTCCATATTGAAGTCTTTCAGAGCCTCAAGGGCTTCATGCTGGTTTCCATTGGCCCAACTGAACTTCAATCGAGCATAGGTCACCTCGGGAGGCACGATGGTGCGAGTACCGTTGGCATCTGTAATGACCGTTTCCAGGGAGTTAAGAGAGCGGTCTGCGAGGCCCATGCGGTTGGACTTGCGGCAGAGATTGGCAAATTTGATGGACATGTCCAAATTCTCCCGGGGCGCAGTCACAAGGGCCCTGACCTTAAGCATGCGCTGCCAAACTTCCACATTTTGCTGACATCCCCGCAGGCGCTGGTTCCAAGTCTGACGCATGGCTTCCTGCTTCTCCGGATCGCCTACGTGTTGCTTGTAGGTAATGATTTCCTCCAGCTCGGCAAGCATCTGGACGCGGACAACCACATTGTATGCTCGGTTGTATGACTCTCCGAGCAAGGCTGAAAGTTCAGTATCAAGGCCATTCCGTGCTTTCTCGATGTACATGTTGGCCTCGTCGAATTGGTTGCGGTGAATGGCAAGGATGGCGCCGAAGAACGATCGGTCCGGAGACTGTTCCTTCATGACACCCAGGTACGAGTCCATCAGCTCCCACTGACCACGGCCCCATGCAGCAGCCGCAGCAAGGGGAGCAATGGCTCTGCGGTGCTCCAACGAAGCCTGATTCCACTTCTCCTGCGCAAGATCGGAAAGCACTTTCCATTCGCCGAGAGCATGCAAGCAACGCATTTTGCCCATTGTAATACCGAAGGAGTCCGGATCCGTTTTCTCACGTCGTTTGTAGGCAGCCAAAGCTTCATCCCAGCGCTGCAGTTTCTCGAACCAGGTTTCCTTCAGTTCCACGTCGCGGTATGCCTGAGCCTTCCGCAGGATACCGATCGCAGCATCCGATTGCTGCAACTGATTGTTGATTGTAATCAGAGCTTCGACGGCACCGGAGTTTTGATCCTGCTCGAATTCAAGCTCCTTGTAATGCAGAGCCTTGGCAAAAGCATGGCACTTAGCAGCATACTTGCCAAGGGTACGAATATCGATGGGCAGAGCCTTATCGTCATGTTCCATAAACTCGGCGAGGTTCAGGAGGATTTGCAGGATTTCCGGTGAGATGTTTGGCGAGGTGAGGGCCTTCTCAATGGAGCGAACTAGTTCTTCTTGATACTGGTCAAACAGCTCAGTCCAGCACGACACGAACGCAGCGTTGAAGAGATCTCTTGCCAATGGCTGGTAGATACCTGCCAAACTGGCGCATGCCCGCAACGCGGGCGAAGGAGACTCTTTGAGGAGCTCAACACTGAAGCGGCGAATCCATTCTTGCCAATCCTCACGAGTAGATTTCTGCGAAGAGTCCCAGGCATTCTTGAGATGCTGCTGGTTGACAACGATCTTCTTCTGGCCGATCTCTGCAAAGTTGGTGTCATCAGAGGGGAACGAGTAGTTTTCCTCCGGATTAAGGTCTTGAGGAAGTGGATCGCCTTTTTGGAGCTTCGTCACCAGGATCTGGTAGTTGACATGAGTGATCTGATGCTGCTTGAGTACTTTGCTCAGTAGATGGATGTAGTGTGTGAAGTCCTGGCCAAGCTGGAAGATCAGCGCACAGATGCAATCCATTGCGGCTTGACGTAAGACACGGTCCCCACTGGCCACGACTCGCGACAAAGAGTGGACCATGAGGGAGGCGAAGTCTGAGACATTGACTTGGCGCGACAGCTTCGTCAAACTGTCAATAGCCGACTTGCGAATGCTTTGAGGATGTTGCGGCCGGTCGAAGAGGCGCACGATAGCAGGAATAATGAGGTGCATGTACTCTTCACCACTTGAGCCGAAAATCAGGAAAGCATGGAGAATCTTCTCCGATGGCTGCCGGCGGGGGGTAGTGTCCTTCTCGAGAGTATCCAGCATTAGGGGAATCAAGCGAGCGAGGTACTTTCTGAACTCTCCCTCCAAGGATCTGGAAATGGCTTCCACCAGTGACAAAATGGTACCCTGCACCTGGTATGACGCATCCCAGAATTCACGAATTACGTCGATGATTTCGGGCAAGAAGGCACGAATGTGCTGGCGCACAATATTCACCAAAATAGCCATCTGGTTGAAATATGACTCAAGTCGGCTGGCAGGGGAGCTCCTGATGACCGAAATGAATGCGGGGACAATCTGCCCAAGGAATGGGACACACTTCAAGCCCAACGTCTTAAAAATGGTAACGATGGCGTCAATGACTGCTGAGTGGTACTGCACCAGAGAGTTCTCTCTCAGAATATTCTGGAGTAGTGTATGAATAACCACTGTGGGATAGTATTCCTCATTCGACGGAGTCAGACTCTGCATGATCAAGGCAACGTCCGTCGGGTCTTGAACTTCGTTAATGTGGTGGACATCAGGCTCCACATCACTGATTTGCTGGTACTTGTAGGGATCCAGAGCACCAAGCACACCCACGAGCTTGATTGTCTCTTTCCGCAACGAGCCCGTTTGCTCCGTCTTGATAATGTTGATCAAGACGTCAAGTAGATGGGGATACTCAAGGTACGGGTCGATCACATAGCCAGCGTTGGCGGCCAATTGACCAAGGGTCCGTAGAGCTGCCTCGCGCTTGGTATGAGAGGAAAGATCTTGCAGCGACTCCAATATTATGGGCATGATCTGTGGCAGATAACGTCTCATTTCGCTGCCACCAACGTTGGCAAGCTCTCCCACAGCCTTGAGTGTTGTTGCGGCAACACCTGGATTGCCATCTGTGGTCTTGGGCAGCAGTGCTGTGACCATTGGGTCGACATATGATCTGATCAACTTGGTTGCATTGGAGACAAACAAGCTGATGAGTTGAGCAGTCTCTTCCTTTTGGCGGGCAGTGTTCGCAAATCCGAGTCCAGTCAGAAGGTTGACCAGTAGCTTCCGCAGTGGGGGGAAAACATAGGCTGGGTTCACGCTGGATAGACGGCCGATGATGCAAATAGCAGCTTCTTTGACTTCGAAGACCTCATCATTGACCGCGAGGAATAAGCAGCGAATGTTCTCAGGGCGGCCCAAGTGACGATCAAACTTCCGATCCAGGGACCAAAGCACCGTGCGTCTGATCTCAGGGTCTGGATCACCGACACCAACCGTCAATAACTTGTCAATGACTTCACTGACAACCTGAATTGAGTGACCACTAGTTTGGTTGATGATCGGATCGTGGACAAACAGCTGACAACATGTGAGGGCCGATGCTTTGCGGATATCGGGATTGTCATTCTCCACGTAATTGATCGCAACATCACGCACGAATTCGTTCAATATGTGACCGGAGAAGTCGAAGCTGCCCAAAGTATGGAGGGCGAGGGCAATTTCCGCATCGTTGTAGCTTTCGGGGGGACCGAAATCCCTTGCAAATGCTGGCATAGGGGGCAGTCGGTTCTCAGGGCAGCCAAGCGGACGGAATGAGGTGCCACAGAGAATAATGCTTAGCATGTCGAGAAGTTTATCTTGAATCGTGGGCTTGATAGGGGGGATGTAGTGGGCCATGTCAACCAAAGCTTGCGTCAAAGACTTGCTCAGACCGCATGCAAAGATGGCGTCAAGCAATTGTTCCATATGACTGTTCAGGGTTTGCCCGACTGCCAGAGACAGCATGCTGATACACTCGAACATGGGAGCCTCTTCCACGCCTGCTCGGTTTCTCCTGGTTCAAGTTAGTTGGAATGTCCTTGCAAGAGTTTAGTTTCAACAAGATTGATCACTCACGCCTTCATTGCGAGTGCCTCACGGATATAGACAATAATCCCATCAAGGTATCCGCTAATAGCAGGTCCCACTGCATTGGCAATCTTGCCGATGGCAACAAAGGCCGCGTTTCTTTCCTTCTCTCTCTTGAGTTGGGCTTGGAGGTAGACCATGGATTTGTGAAGATACGACTCGATGAAGTCGGCAGGCGCGTAGGATGCGAGGATAGGAATGGTGAGGACGACTTGGTTGCGAATTTTACCATCTCGGTGGTCCTTGAGACGTAGCACGATTTCACAAGCATTGTGGTAATGCTCCTTCATGAACATTGTGCCTTTGAGGAATAGCTCCTTGAGGATTAAGAGCGATCCGTGAGTCCAGTCCACATTATGTGATTTCAGTCCCAGCAACGCTTCTTCATAGATCCTCGCGAACCATGATTGACGAACGGACGAGTCTCGCGCAACAATAATTTCGAAGCACTCTCCCACGGCCTGTGCAGCTGTCTCTCGGATGAGCACTTTTTGGTCTCGAAGTGCGACCCAGACAAGCTCGAAAATCTGAGGCACGAAGCCGTAAAGCAGCGTTGGCGAACCCTTGGCTAGCTCACGAATCACCAGGACGGCAGCAAATCGTCGGCTTTCCTGACGCTCTGACTGAAGCCATTCCAGAGCGGATTGTATCTCACTTTCCACCAACTCGGCCGTGAGTGCCCCGCCAGGTTTAGCCAACCGACCAAGCGATCGGGCCGCACACACCAACACCGCATTGTCGTTGCTTCGGAGGGCGCTTCGGAGATAGCTGGCAAATCGAGTGGTCTTCTGAGCCGCATCGACCCCATCGAAATCGATCAGTCGGTCAAGTGCGAGGAGACCGCCAACTCGTTCATTGGCGTCATTTCCAGTTACCACAAGCTGCGCGATCCGCTGGCTGACAGCATTGTAGAACTCGTTGAATTTCTCGGAGGGCCAATCTAAAGGTGAAGAAGCGCAGAGGTGTTAATGAGAGCTTCTAAGCTGATGGGGTACACAAGGGCGGCGATTTACCTCGAGAGACGGCAACCACATTGTCATAGAGCTCGTAGGCAGCTCGGCCCTTGATATCATCGTTCTTCGACTTCAGGTCCGCAAATAATCGCTGGGTCACGTCTGTCATAGGACTCGCTGACGCCATGTTTGCGAGCGAGCCCGCAGAGTGGACATTGGAAGCCAGCCTCTAAAATGTAAAGAAGAGGTCGCAAGGCGCATGGATTGTTGGAGAAGGAAGAGGTGGAGGAGGGTCATGTGTGAGCCCCAGGTCGAAGCCGGGGTGCACAGACCACGAGACCACGGGGCGGGTCCACGCCTAGTCGCGGGCTCATTTTGGCCTCGTCAACTGGTGTGCCAAACAGCTTTGGAGTACTCTATTTACCTGCATGCTCACGACTTATAACTCGTTTTCAATCTCCCAACGGGGCTCCACTGGCTATTCTGCCCATATCTCTATCCAATCCTATAAAAGTTCGTGAAGAAGATCTAAAAGGCAAGTTGAGGCCCTCTAGTTGCAAGGCAGTGTAGCCCTCGTGCAGACCCAATCAAGATACCAGGTTGCCATGTCCCACATCAGAAGAACGAGAGTGCAGTGTGTAGAGCTGGATGAGATTTGGAGTTTGAAATCGAAACTCCGTCTGCATTGCTTGACTTTGCAGTATGCCGCAGGCAAGGACGTGGTTTTAGATCGTGGCAGAGAGACCAGATACCCACGGTCAGAGTATAGGTGACACGGTGTATATTGTAGTAGTACATTTCGATAGTATATACAGGATCATGTAGGTAATTGAGGTCAAAGGCTGGACCAGCAGATGGCAAATGGCAGGCCGTCGGCGACGGGCGATATCAAGGATGCGGCCACACACACTCTTTGTGTCTCTGTATGCTGGGCACCGTAAGATTGATGGACTGACGAGGAGTCGTCATAACAATGCATTTGGTGACCATGCATGGGCCTGCTATCAGAGCGACAAGGCACTGCTATCTTGAATGTGGCATTAAAGTAGAGGTCGGTTTGCATTCGCAACCTTGAGGCCGCCTGGGGCAGGAGTAAAACAAGCCTAGTTGGAAAAAGAAAGAGCGGCCCAAACTCCGCCGTCGCGGGGATTCGAACGCTGGTAGGCAAAACTTCAGGATGCGCTCCTACCTCAACAAAGGTCAGGGAACGAAAAAAAAACTGGTAGCTTCTCTTTGATTGAGCGTGTCATCCTTAGTGCAGGGGCCATGCTAATCTTCTCTGTATATTTTCATTTGACCAAATGTCCCGAAGGACAACAGGTAGGAAGGAAAAGTGATGTATATACCCTTAATGTGGCAGAAACTGACCGCCTGGTGGCAAGGCGGCTCCCTTAGTCAGCGAATGTGGACAGGTCCGTGCAGTAGGATCAGTGCCCACTGCCCACTGCCCAGTGCCCAGTGCCCACATGGATGGCGGTGTGGGTCCTGGGATGAAATGGCTGGCCAAATTGGAAGCTGTCATGCAAAGCTCAGGTAATGCATTTTGAGTATACTTACATTATAGCCGAATCATTATTGTTTCTTTGCAAGTTCCCGTCTTACGATACAATATTTCAAGGATTGACGAGCAAGTACCTAATCTCGTGCGCGGATATTCGTGTCACCCCATGTTTTCCGAAGATAGCAGCGGAAATATAACCGGATGCGATACCGTGCTCTGGGCCACTCCGAGACGGGGTTAGACGGCTTTAATTTAAGTCCTGAAGTTTAAGAGGCATGGTAAGCGTTCCGTCTTGTGGTCCCCGATGCTAATTTGTAAGCCGTCGTGATGACAGGTAACTTAGCATTCTTGTCTCCATCTCCTGCGTGGGGGCCCGTAGTGGGGAGCAATGACGGGATCGAGGGGCATGGCCTCGCTGGGGAAACCATAAAAGCCGAGGAGTTCCTCAATGACCCCAATCATCTTCCTTATTCCCTGTCTGTCGATTTACTGGAAAATAGTAACTACTCCACCCAAACCAGCAATAATGGTGAAGGTTCTTTTGACCGGTACGGGCTCTTGCGTTGAACTCCCACCACTATCACGTCATAGTTCTAATCAACTCTCTCAGGCGGTAGCGGATTTATCGCCGCCCACATCGTTGACATTCTGGTGCAGCGTGGGTATGTCACTATTTTCCAAGATAAGTATCACTTTCATGACCGACTGACTGATCTCGATGCGTTAGGTTTGATACTGTATTCACAGTGCGCTCCGATGACAAGGGCAAACGAATCCTTGAGAACCACCCCAACACGCCTAAGGACAAGCTCTCTTACGTGATCGTCGAGGATGTGGCCCAGGATGGAGCATTTGACGAGGTGAGTTATGATTTGCTCATTGGATGGTCCTGTTCATGTACTGATACACCGAAACAGGCTGTCAAGTCCGACCCTCCATTTGACTATGTTCTTCACACCGCATCTCCGTTCCATTTCAACGTGCAGGACCCGGTAAAAGATTTCCTTGACCCCGCAATCAAGGGGACCACTGGCATTTTGAAGGCCATCAAAGCCTATGCTCCTACCGTAAAGCGCGTTGTGATCACCTCGTCATTTGCTGCCATTGTGAACCCTAAGCAGCACCCGAAGGTCTACAGCGAGAAAGAATGGAACCCAGTTACCTGGGAGGAGGCTTTGGATCACGCCAATGTCTACAGAGCCAGCAAGGTAAGCTCTTCCTGCATCCTTGAAGGCAATGAAATTTGACTGATCGAGATATCCTTTCAAGACCTTCGCTGAGAAGGCTGCTTGGGACTTTGTCGAGAAGGAGAAGCCCAACTTTGACATCGCCACGATCAACCCTCCTCTCGTCTTTGGTCCCATTGTTCACTATCTGAATTCGCTTGAAGCTATCAACACCTCCAACCAGCGCATGCGAAACATCATTCAGGGCCAGTTCAAAGAGCAGATTCCTCCTACAGGAACATTCCTCTATGTGGATGTTCGTGACGTGGCACTTGCGCATGTTCGTGCTATCGAAGTCGCCGAGGCAGGAGGGAAGAGATTCTTTGTCACCGCCGGTTTCTTCTCGAACAAGGCGATCGTGGATGCGGTCCGCGAGACTCACCCAGAATTGGAATCTAAGCTCCCTGGAAAAGACACTCCAAGTGACTTTCCATCGGATATCTATGAGATTGACAATAGCAGGTCTAAGGAGATCCTGGGAATCAAGTATCTGCCGTTCAATGAAACTGTGGCAGATACCATCAGCTCTCTGCAGGAGGTCGGTGCTTGATAGTATCGTGTGGTAGATCAAGAGCATACTACAAGAATGGAGGAAATGATATAGAAGGTCGTCGCAGTCTCTCTACTTGTTCCTTCGACACGATATGTACTATAGATTTGTAGAAAGTAACCTTGCGTTGGTCACTGAATAGTGGGTGCTGTCTCCACAATGTCGGCAGAGTTGCATTCTCGGTCGTTGCAGCCCACCGTAACGGCTTGGCCTGTGGCCCCAGTCAACTTTTCTTGCGCGATCCCAACCAGCTCTAATCTCATCAGGCATTGAACAATATGGCGACCGCCAGGCTTTCGCCAACGGCGAATCTTCTACGGAAGTCACGACTGTTCGCACTCCCCAAAGCCTTGCAGCCTCCGCAAGAACCTCCATCGTCCAAGGCTGTGTTCGAGTCGGAAACCGCAACACTCCCTCACCCTATCCGGGCCTCGATCGTGACACCGCAAAAGTCGCTTGCCCGAGGCGATTGGGGTCTGAAGCGAGCTCTTCCCGCTAAATCGACATCTGAGAAATCTTCAAGACCCGTCGTTCGCCTCCATGCCCTCGATACCTACGAACATGTCACCGACTTCGAGTCCGCAGCCGATCACACGATGACCCTTGAGAAGTTCCAGGAGCTGCATATGCCCATGTCCTTGCCTGCCAAGGTCAATTACGCGACCAGCATTGTCCCCAGACATCAAAGCCCCTTCGAAACGCACGTCGATAATACGGAGACCAGCAAGGGCCTCTCAGAACCTGGAGCCAAGCAATACCGACACTCTGGCCCATGGCTTGCTGGCATGACCGAGGCGGAGTTCGCTGCCTACCTGAGCCAGACTATGCGCAAGAAGCCTGAGTTGCTGCAGAAGTTGCGTGAGCGATTCGTCGCGAAGCGTACCGCGGAGGCCCGGAAGCAAGCGCAGGACAATGGGGAGGACTTGGAAACTCTCCAGCCGCCCAAGGTGACGGACGAGGAGTTCCAGGCATATATCAAGACCCTGCGTGCTGATCCATTTGCTCTGGGCCCGGTCGTTTTCGAGCTGCTAGATCTTCCATCCTCCCCGGCCGTGCCCAGTGACCGCATTGGGCGGAAGTACTACCAGTCTCCCGGAACGAAGCTTTCTGCGCCTGAATATGCTGTGACTGGTCCTCCCAAGACACACCCGTCTGCTGGTCTCTCATACACCCGCTCGCACGCTTTGACATATAACCACCCGCAATACGGACCCCAAGCCTACCAACGCCCTGTGGAGGCTCGTATCCTGCGCCCGAAGGGTAGATTCCGTGGCCGGATGTCGCGGGCTATCGCGGGTATTGGTGGTATTGCCGTTGAAGATCTGAACGCAATGACTTTCATGGACCAAGGTTCTCCTCCTGGCCTGACCTTCTTCGATGCCACCATCCCCGGCGGCGCCAAGTACTGGGTCACACCCATTCGCGCCGCTGTCGACTCCGAGGGTAGGATCGGGCTTTCTTCTTACCGCGCGGGTGCTTCATCCAAGGCACCCTACGGTATTGAAGATTACAAGAAGCCAGGTCCTGCTAGCATCACCGACGCTGCCCACCGCCATGCTAATATGGTGCCTCGACTGGACCGACCGCGATACCAGCAGCGGCCACAGACCGGCAGACAGCCCATGAAGGGAACTGAGGACATTGCTCGCCTTCTCATGAATGATCTCAAGGCAGGCGCTAAGAGCAATGACCAGAGTGCTTAAGATGCTATTGGACTAAGACTTGGCGAGCGACACATTCCAAACAATTGTACGATTAGATCAGGGTGCTTTTGTAAAGCTGCCTTCATTACCCTTCTGAAACTGTGATATAACAAATACATTCAATCCTATATTTTCCTATCACGGAATATCGCTTGACTCAATCTAGGATTGATCTGAGGGGTTTGTACCTATCGAGTGCTTCTTATGGTGACCTGGCAGAATAATGTACGGACTACTGTACGGACACACACGGATGCAAGCGCTGACCGCCTGGCGGGCCATATTACATAACACTGGCAGCGGACTTACCTAGATAATCATGTGACCCATTAGGGCTAGATTAGGGCATGGACCCGCACAGGAATTAGCGAAATGTCTTGAATGCTATCCCGGTCGGCTTCATTTTGGTTTCTTGTCACTGAACATCCGTCCAGCCAACATCCGCCAAAATGGGTCGCGTCCGTACTAAGACCGTTAAGCGGTCCGCCAAGGTCATCATTGAGCGCTACTACCCCAAGCTCACCCTCGACTTCGAGACCAACAAGCGCATCTGCGATGAGATCGCCATCATTGCCTCCAAGCGTCTCCGCAACAAGGTACGACAAACCGGCGCCCGCAAACACCGATGATTAAGCACGATTATGAATGCAGAAATTGACTGGATTACTTCTTTAGATCGCTGGTTACACCACCCACCTGATGAAGCGCATTCAGCGTGGCCCCGTCCGCGGTATCTCCTTCAAGCTCCAGGAGGAGGAGCGTGAGCGCAAGGACCAGTACGTCCCTGAGGTCTCTGCTCTGGATGTCTCCCAGACCGAGTCCGGTCAGCTCGAGGTTGATGCAGACACCAAGGACCTGCTCAAGACCCTCGGTGTAAGTTGGCCCCTACCCCCAGTCTCTCTCATCCCTGATCTCTTGCCCTAACATTTGTGGATGTCACAGTTCGACAACCTCAAGGTTGCCACCGTCACCGTTTCCCAGCAGCAGCAGGCCGAGCGCCCCCGCCGCTTCGGTCCCCGCTAAGTCCAGCAAGCTGGATAAGCACCCCGGAAAACAAAAAAGTCTTTTTGTCCTCGGCCGACTCCTGGCGTGTCCCCGACCCTGGCTATTATGGTGTTAGCTTAATTGGAGGCTATCTATGGATGAGGAATGAAACACATGATTCCCGTTGACAAAGGTGTCGCCGATTCTCCAGATGGAGATGACGCTTGATTGCCAATCATTTGTCCCTCGCGTGCTTGCTCTTGGGTGGAATTTACTTCCCTCAGAGTCAAACTACGTAGGAGCTCTTGAACATTTCATGTTTGAGAGACTCAAGGCCAGCGGTCACGACTATGCGAAGAATGGTCCCCCCGCTCTCCGGTCGAAGATTTGCAAATTGTCTGGCCATTGCGTAGATTATTTTCATTTTATTCATCTTGCGTATGGTTATATAACATATGCTACCTGGGTATAGAATTCGTAGAAATGCCCCAAACGCCAAAAGACAGATATCATGGCCGCCGCGCCATCCATTTCAGATTTGATCAAGTAAATCACCTTGGTCAATGTCCATGGCGTCCTTGTCTCGCCGGTCCTTGGGAACATATCCCTCGATCGAGCCTCCCTTGGCATCCTCCGGCCGCCACTGCGGAGCGCTTGCAGACGGAGTGCTGCTTTGTTCCTTTTCCCTGATCTGAACATCCACGCGGCCACCGCGGAATGGCAGGTTGGTGTCCCCACGCTCTCTCGCGAGTTCATGCGCGCGCTCCGGATCTTGGAGATTCAAATTCTTCAGATCCGCCGCCACAGCCGACGCCGACATCGCGTTGTCCGTCCTTCGCTTTGGCCGTTTGGCACGCGCTTCTTCGAGTAGTTCAATGCTCGCGCTGCGGCCCTCACCAGCCCGCCTCTCCCACACGGGTTGTTCGGTGAGTTGCACGCGAATGAACATAGCCCTCTCTGCACATTCCTCGGAACACCACTTCTCCAACTTCCCGCGGGGCACGATATCCATGCTGCGCCCGCGACCGCCAGGTCCACTACCTTTGGCACCCCATTTGAATTGAAAGCTCTGATTCTGCCCTCTTTCCTTGCGATACTCGCGCGGGCAGAGCCCATAACCGCACGTTCCCTCGTTGTTGCGTTCCAAAATCAAGCTATCGTAGTCACCAGTTCGGAACATGAGGAGGGCTGATTTGAAGGCATGGGCATCAGCAGCTGAAGGTGCGGCCGGGTCGGCGGATGAAGAGGATGGGAGCAAGAGTAGTTCGATAATGCGGTCTAGAATCATGTTTTCGGCATCTTTCTGGGCCTGGATCTGGTGCGCATGTTGAAGAGCGACCCCAAGGTGCTGCGGTGTTGCACGGGGCCGGCCAGATAGGTACTGTTCTTGCTCCTCTTGAGATGGGTGAAGGGATGAGCCGACAAGTTGCTCTGCATTGACGGCGGCGAATGCGGAGGGGAGAGAAGTTTTCAAGTTAGATCTGGAGGGGCTTTCTCGTGTAGCCATGCTGTATGATTTGGGCAGAGATCCAGAGTGCCTGAGATTTGGGGCAGGGGCGTCGCAAAAGAAACTCGATTTTTTCGAGGTGCGGGTGAAGAAGCGGAAGAGGCAAAATCGCGGGGAACGATGTCGCCAATAAGAACGCCAACACTGGTTCTACAAGCTTCTGACGTATGTGCTCAAGCACCAGGTTCGTTCGTTTCGAAGATCGGCGTCCCAGGTGTCGTCTGAATTTATACGGACTTAAAAACAACGTATTAGTTGGATTATGAACAGAATGCCGTGATGTTCTTCGGTCCAGACATGACACTGCCAAAGTAGATCTGCGAATACAATCGACATTTCGCCAGATGACCACTCTCAAAGCCCATGGTTGGCACTGAGGGGCCATGATTTGCATTATACATAATGATACGAAGATATCAATGATCATACTCGCTACAGCGAATAGTCTTGTAGCCCACTACCGTAGCGATCGAGGGGAATCACTGCTTGGGCAGAAGTGTATGAGGCGTCGGGCGCCGGAAATTCCCCTTAAATAACAGCTTGCCAAGGGTCTAAAGTATAACACTGCTTCTCACATGGGAATAAAAAGTGTCAAACAGCTCCCGTTTCACCCTATGCCCGGTCTGACCTCGAGCTGTCTGATACTGTAGAATAATAAAACTAGAATTGCCCCATGTTGTACTACTGCTCGTACCCTGGTTCTCATTAGCCGCCGATCGTCAGTGGAGCCTCTGTCTCCCTCATCCCGCCAAGTGACGACCACCTACCTCACTACTTCATCTTTCCCACCACAACCCTCCTCTACCTGTCCATCCGGTGTTCCTTGCGACGGCTGGTTTCCCTCTTGCATCGATTCCACAATCGAAACTTTCCAGCAAGACCCAGTCCCATCCTTCCTGTACCCCGTGAGTTCCAATCTGGCCCCCTCTTGTCCTCCCCTCATCTCCCCTAGGCACCACACCAACACTTTCGTCATCCAGACTGACCCAGATCCCCGACCACTTCCAGAAGGAATTCTGTCTCGCACAATCTCGCATACCGCTACATGCTAGAGGTATCTGCGCTAGTGCTAGACCTTGTACAGTTTCTCGCCGTGATTGCCCGTCCTACACCTGTTGTTTAGCGTCCCCTCTACCCCGTCATCTCCGAACTTGGTTGTCGACTGGCCAAATGTCCAATCCGCCTTTTACGGTCCGATCGGTCTTTGAGTATGCGTCGGGCCACGATGACGATCTCAGCTTCCCAATCGGCCAAATTGTAACCGTCACCGCCGTGGAGGATGACGACTGGTACTACGGTGAATACACAGACGGCTCCGGAAACAAGCAAGAGGGCATCTTCCCCAAAAACTTTGTCGAGCGATATGAACCTCCTGCGCCCCCCCGGCCGACGCGTCCAAGCAGACCCAAAAAAGAACCCGAGCCTGCCCCCGTGGAGGACCACGTTGCTGTGACCGAGAGGCAGCCGCGGACTGAGCCCGAGGTTGCGGAGCAACCCGCCGTTGAGGAACAGGAACCAGTGTCCAAGCAGCCACCTCCCCCTCAGTCTCCGCAGGCGGTTTCGAGTCCCGTCACTGAGACTCCCTCCTCGCCAAACTTGCCACCTCAAGCTGCCAAACCCGCTCCCGCTCCTGTCGCGGCCTCCGCTCCTCCGCCTGTGGCCAAGTCATCAAAGCCTGCCCCTCCGGCCGTTGCAGAGAAGCCCTCGGGTTCGTCCTTCAAAGATCGCATCGCCGCCTTCAATCAGTCCGCTGCCGCACCAATTGCTCCTTTCAAGCCCGGTGGTCCTCAGTCGACTTCCTTTGTCAAGAAACAATTCGTTGCCCCGCCTCCCAGCAAGGATTCGTTTGTTGCCCCACCGAGAGAGCCCGCTCCCAAAGTCTACAGGAGAGAGGAGGACCCCGATATTAAGGAGCAGCTGGCTCGTGAGCCTCCAGTCTCGGAGACTCGTCCGCCCCCGCCCGCTCCGGTAAATGCGCAAGGATCCGAGGAGGGCGCCGAGGATCAGCCGAAGCCGACCAGCCTCAAGGATCGCATCGCGCTTCTGCAAAAGCAGCAATTGGAACAGGCTCAGCGCCATGCAGAGGCTGCCCAGAAGAAGGAGAAGCTTAAGCCTCCTAAGAGACCAGTCGAGCAGCCCTCCGAGCCCGTCGAAGTTGAAGAGGAGCCCGAGACCTCCCCTGTTGAACCTGTGGGAACAACCCGCGACCATAGTGTTGATACATTGCGTGCCAAGGCACCCCCGGCACAGCCCACTCCCTTCTCGCCTTCTGAGGAATTAGCAAGCGAGTCGAATGATGCTGACTACTCTGCTGCTGCAGACTCTGAAGATGCAGGAGAGACGTCTACAAGCAAGGAGGAGGAGGAGCGTCCCCGTCAACAATCTACTCACACTATTGAGCAAAAGGGGGAGGAGGCAGACGTTGAAGAAGAGGGTGAGGAGGAGGAAGAGGAAGAATTGGACCCCGAAACTAAGCGCAGGATGGAACTTCGTGCTCGAATGGCTAAGATGAGCGGTGGCATGGGTATGATGGGGCTCTTTGGGCCCCCCGGTGGTCTGCCGGGCATGGCTCCTCCTACAGGCGCCCGCAAGCCTAAGACTCCTGGTGAATCTGAGAAGAGACTTGCTGAGCCCGAACCTACGTCTCCCCGTCATGCTCCTCCGGTTCCTTTGCCTGGAATGCACATCAGCACGAAGCCTCCCGTTGATGTGGAGAAGGAAGAGGAGGAGCCTGTCGCGACCCCCATTTCTGAACAGCATCCTCCACGACAAGTGCCAGATGTTGAGGAGGTTGTTCATGAGGGTGCCCCGCCGCGTCGTTCTACTGATCGACCTCCTCCGCTCCCACCTACCGGTAAGTTGTTCAGATTTGCTTGTGCGAGGAGCAGCAAAAAGCTTACAAAACATGAACAGAACGCTCCGTTCCACCCCCTCCAGTGCGAGCTGAAGACCCAGCCTCGCCCCCTCCGGTCCCCGCAGGTATGACTATTCTCAATTTTCCCTTTCAAGACCCATTATACCTCTCCAATCGTAGATCCTAAAAGTGAATATCAGGCCGCCCTGCTCCTCCTCCGCCTAGGCCTTCAACAGGCGACGAATCCGATGACGAATTATCCGTGCATGCACAGAGCCTGTCATTGGATGAGTCTGCTCAGCCGCCTGCAGTGCCTGCACCGGCTATCCCTGATCGTTTGGATGCTCGTCGCCCCTCGACGTATGACTCGAGCCCCCCCTCGGGTCCAACCCCCACTGCTGAAAAACGAGCAAGCCGCCCACCTCCCCCAATTCCAACCAATCCACCCATGCCCCCGGCACAGGGACGTGCACCGCCGCCACCGCCCCCTGGCCAACTTCGTCGACGGTCTACAGCTGATAGCCGCGGAAGTGTCCCGCGACAGGCCGGTGAAGACGTTGAAGGAGAGGTGACCGAATACGATGGAGATTACGACACCGATATTGCGTCCGGAGCCAAGCACAAGGATGCTTTGAGGGCCCACGAGCGAGACTCCAGCTTCGATGAGGGAACAATCACCGACGACCATTCTATCCAATCCCCTCGAAGCCCTCAGGAATCCCGTCTGCCTCCCCCGCTACCGCCGACTGCTGCTCCTCGGGGTGTTCCGCCTCCGCCACCAAGCCAACCACCGCGAAATGCTCGTGCTTCCATGGACACGCCGAGAGGACCGCCTCCGCTCCCACCAACTTGGGAGGCCCCTCGAGGTGATACTGGGGACGATGACGAATACGATCCCTTCAAATATTCTGCCCCTCAGCATGGGCTACCCTCTCCTCCTCCGCTGCCTCCTAGCGGACGCCCAGAAGCCCCGCCGCCTCCTCCCCCGCAGGCCGCAACTGAAGACTACGATGATACGTATGAAGCGTCTCCAGTCCAAAGTCCATCAACCGAGCAGCCGCCTTCACTCCATGACAAACGAGCTTCTATAGTGCCCCCACCCCCTCCTCAGAGCCAAGCTCCAGCCATGCCATCGGCCCCTGCGGCCCGAAGCGGGCGAGCTTCTATGGATTTGCTGCGTGCTCAGCGGCGATCAATGGATGTTTCTCGTCCCTCGATTGATCAGGGCTTCATTGCTACTGACGTTGACCTTGCAGAGAAGTCACTGTGGTGGACTCAGCCTAACACGACTCCTCCAATTTTCCAAAACCGTAAGGATATTCTTTTCGAGGTTGAGGAATCTTCGTCCACGAAACGGGGTGGCAAGACTACCGTTTCAAAGGACGTTTACGTTCTTTTCATTGATTACTCACAAACCGTGGTGACTGTCCACTTCGATGCAAAGAACCCTGTGGATGCCACCTTTGAGCAGCGTCATGAATCCCCACCTCTCCAGCCCCGCCAGGATCAGCTGGAGCAGGCACATCTTCAGCTTGGAACCCGAATTTCAGAGTCTGTCAACTCGATTCAAAACTCCACTGTTGGAGACGGCACTCCTCACGGATTGATCCAGCACCTTTTGAACCCCCTGTCTGATGCGCTTCTTCCCGTTGGAACTCGTGCCTACGGTGCTTTGGTCTACTCCAACCTAGCCAATGCATCTGTTACTCAGAACGACGAGATCCGCGCGGGTGATATTGTCAGCTTCCGGAACGCCCGGTTCCAAGGTCACCGTGGCACAATGCACCAGAAGTACAGTGCTGAAGTGGGCAAACCTGACCACGTCGGCATTGTGGTTGACTGGGATGGCACCAAGAAGAAGATCCGGGCCTGGGAGCAGGGTCGTGAGAGCAAAAAGGTCAAGATAGAGAGTTTCAAACTGAACGACCTCCGCAGTGGCGAATGCAAGGTCTGGCGTGTGATGCCCCGCAGCTGGGTGGGCTGGGAGTCTTCCAAATAAGCTGAGCAACTTGATGTCCCTCTCACCTGCCATGCCGGTGCGATGGGACATGACACTGTATGAGTTACGGTCAAACTCGTCTATTGCCTCCTCCCATATGTTTCCCCTACTAGCCATTCCCCTGTTTGACTTTTCTTCTTGTCATCTTCCCTTTTGCGTGCAGACCCTTTCTGCTTATGTGGTAATGAGAGAGCCGGAATGGTTCCGTTTTTGATGGAGAGTTGAGCGAGCGCGCAACCGAATCTTTTGTGCTCCCCTTGGTTATATCTTTTACCTTGTCGTAAATTTTGCATGATCAATATTTTCCTCTCTGCCATAAGCTCCATATTCTTTCCATTGTCTTGTACCTACTTGCAATGTATACATCCTGTTTTGACCCGGAAGCGTAGGTTTCGGGATATACAATAGCTCGTTCTAATCAATTACATACATTCGACTATTCGAGTGAATGTCTTCAGAGCAGCCCGAGTGCGTAGTTTCTTTCCTATGGAGGTACATTGGAAGGGTGGGTGGGTCCCAAAGAAAAGAATTGGCAAAAAAGAAATGGGGCAAGCCAGGATTGAACTGGCGACATCACGATTTCAGGGACTGAGGTGTTCTTCAGTCGTGCGC
>JAXQJV010000221.1:0-26997 GCA_037042255.1 Penicillium sp. PG106-07D | reverse complement strand
GGACCCGGACTGCTTAAAGGAACACGTAGGTTACTACATAGCGGACCTTTCTTGTTTGCCTAAACAGATATATGTAAAACCATAAACGGAAGTGCACTAACAGGTACAGCCGCTTCAGACGATAATAGGAAGAACAACGCGAAAATTGAGACTTGTAAATTATCCACTTACCACTTCAACTGGGGACTAGATGCACAGTCTTTATGCCTAGTCGACATTAAATCGGATTGCTAACTGGGAAAGCGCTACGTAGAATTCCTTACATTATCTCACAATATGGAGCGAGTTGGCGGAAGACCTCGCTCTTCGGAGTTTCGGGTTAGCGCATTGATCACACCGAAAGGCCCTATATTACTATCCCGCATATTCCGAAAGCCGAAGGACAGCAGATTGAGTGTGTTGAATTCCGACATATCTGTTGATTATAAAGCACGGCATCACTCGTCCTGTCTGGCAAAGACTTTAATTCCTGACTCCCACCCCCTGGCGTCCCTCCACAAATCTTTCGGCTTCTGCCAGCCAAAAAGCTGCAGTAGAATTGTCATCAATACTAAATTGACTCTTGCCATGGAAAGATTAGAGGAGAATGAACTGGAAGAGCTTGTGATTCCTATATGGCATGATGAACTTGAAGGACTCCGCTTGCACGTGGTGCTTAGATGGAGCATAGCTGGTAAGTACATTTTGATTTTCAACATGCAAGCGGTCCCTTATAAATGCTTGATCTTCAAAAGACTGATATGGTATAGTCTTCCTTTTAGCTGGATTTATCCTCAGTGTTCTGTCCCTCTTTTCAGGGGTGTTATCTCGAACAGAAAACAATCTGGGTGCTCTCAAAATATGGATTGTTGATTTTGATTGCTCGATGGCTCCATATGACGAGATTGAGCCTACTATTGGCCCAATTGTCACTGACATCATCATGGAAGACTTTTCCTCAGCTCGCCAAAGTCCGACTTTGATTCAGTGCACTCCGCACAGCTTTCAAAATGACTCGATGGCAGTCCGACGAGCGGTCTTTGAAGAGCGGGTGTACGCAGCAGTGATTATCAATGCGAACGCAACAAGTTCCTTACAAGTCGCTGTAACGGCTGGGAATTCATCTTACGATCCTCGAGGCATTGCACAGGTTGTCTATAATTCTGCCCGTGACGAGAATACCTATTATTCCTACATAATCCCGACGTTATCTCAACTGCAAACAAAAGTCATTGCCGAATTCGGGCCTCGTTGGATCGAAATGATGCGAAACAACGGATCTCTCAACGATCCTCGAATACCCGCCCAAGCATTAAACCCATCCATTGGCTTCACAGAAATTGATCTACGACCCTTCAGCCCGGCCGTTGCGACACCATCTGTCAGCATTGGGCTGATATATCTGATAATAATCGCATACTTCGCATTTCCTTTCTTGATGCCCATTCATAATCGTCTCAATAACAAGAGACAGGGCCACCCTGTGAAGCCTTCACATATGTTACTCTGGCGTCTAATGTCGAATTTTGCTGCCTACTTTGTCCTTTCTTTCTTCTATTCCCTCATCCCTCTCGCATTTGGCATTCCATTTTCCAATCACCGTGGCATCAAAACGGAGGTGGTAATGAATGGAAATGCGTATGGAAAAGGCTCGTTCGTGGTTTATTGGATGCTGAACTGGGTGGGTATGACCGCCCTGGGTCTTCCAAGCGAGAACATGGCCATGATAATAGGGGCACCTTGGAGTGCACTGTGGCTTACCTTCTGGGTAATTTCCAACGTATCCACGGGGTTTTATCCTCTGGATCTCGCACCAGGGTTCTATAAATGGGGCTACATTTGGCCTCTTCACCGCAGTGAGTCCATTAAACAAGATCATGTGCATGGCTGTGCTTCCAGTAAGGGTGCTGATGTCTTTGGAACGAATTAACAGTAGTCGAAGGCTCGCGGACAATATTATTTGGCACACACTCACGTATTGGGCTTGATTTTGGTGTGCTCTTTGGCTGGGTTGGCATTTCAATCTTGTTATTCCCCTTTGCAGCCGCAATTGCAGACTGGAAAGCTTTTTCAAAAAAGTAGCTCTGATCTTGAAGTCATCCTGTTTGTGAAAGAAGGCCAGGAAAGCAGGGGCGATCGAGTGAGAAAAGTGGGCACCATGTCCCAGGTCATCTGTTCAGCAAGAAAATAAGTTAGAATGGTTTTCAAGATTCAGGCTACAGACAGGAGGTAGAAATACAATCAGCCATCTAATTTTCTCGCCGGAGTCCACAGCCAACATACTGAACATCGCCCTAGAACCAAGTTCGTCCATGAACTAGTACGATTGCTGTAGATAATTCAACAATTTTTCAACGTGCGGCATAACCAGCATGTTAATCTCCCTTTCGACCTCTCTGGATATCGGCCTTGTGCTGCTGTGCCCGAACCTGCCGCGGGATGCGGCCCTTGCCAGGATGATGATCGGAGATGTGTCTTTAAGGCGTGGGTATTAGAAGCTAGGAGTTGATGAAGTCGCATATTGCATATCTTTAGAGATTATCCAGTCTTGAATAGGTACTTTTGACCCTGGTTGGCGCAATAGGGACAAATGTATCTTTGGGTGCTATGCACAAGTATATGCCTGTTTAACTTGTTCTCGCGTAATGTTCGCTGATCTACCTAGGACGAACATATAATTGGTCCTTGAAATGCACATTCAGGTAAAACCTAGTAACCGAATCAGAAGAAACAGAGCCCATAGATAGGCCGGAGGGTACCTTTTCGTACGTGGTCGAGAATAGACTAGCCATACACCGGGGTTCGTAACATTGATCTAAGTACATCAACAAACAGATTGCGACCAGAAGAGGTAAATGTAGCTAGTCAGGTAGAGCAGACTTGCTGTAAGGTCGAGTCGTGTCCCGCGTCGGCTTATATATCCAGAGAAGCCAAGTTATCTCTAGGTAGAGCACAGGTACATACTAAGTATGTCACGTATTAGTGGACGCACTTGATCATCAGTGCTCTCAAACCCATGATAAAGTCAGTCACCTCACGAACAAAAATATGACACGGAAGAGGAGTGTAATAATATGAAGATACAAGAACTCATAGATTGCAAAATACATGGTCATTCAAAACGCTGTCTCCATGAAAATACATGAACAATGTCCGACGCAAGACCAGACCGGCCAGGCCCGAGTTTTTTGTGTAGAATCGACAACCCCCAGAACAAGTCAAACCTTCCATCGCAAGTCTTCCCAATCCAAGCCGCGCCTATCCAGCGATCCAGCGTCTGGTGGCAGGCGCGGTAGATGCAGGAGAGTCAAAATGCATGATTTGAGTCGCAGTTCACAAGATAGCTAGATAACTCGCTGAAAAATCTCGATGATGAATGGGCCACAAAAGGTGAACGAGAAGAAAGATTTATACAGTAGATTGAAGCGGGAAAGGTTTGGTTAAAAATTCACATGCCAGGATCAGCGCTGCAGGAGGGAGCATTAGCAAGTCTGTTCTCATTTGGATGACAAGGCCGAACTTACCCGTCCACGTCGCCCTCCACCAGTCTGGCCTTGCACCGGCTGTGCCTGGGCGTAGAATTGTGGAGGATATTGGTACATTTGGGCGGGATTGACGACGGGGCTGAATTGCTGCGGAGAGTAGCTAGACTGGCCCATCATCGCATTCGGACCTGGAGCAGCAGGCAAAGGAGACGCTTGCTGAGTCTGTAGAGAGCGCAGGTTCTCAACAGATGGCGATGCGGCCGGGTAGCCGAAATTGGCCCCTGGCATGCCCGGATACATACCAGCAGGAGAGACACCGCGGGCCTGAGCCGCCAAGTAAGCCTGGTACTGGAGCTGCTGCTGCGCCAGAGGGACATTCGCGTCCTGGAAACCGTTCATCCCTCCAAGCCCGTTCAGAGGAGCGCCAAAGCCGTTAATGCCATTCGTACCATAGGCGTCAAGAGGAGCGTTGTTCTGATCGGCCGAGATGGGCCGCGAGTCGGGAGGCTGCCCCAGCATGTTGGAGGCGAACTGGCCGCTGTACTGTCGTTCCATAGATGACTGTGCCGAGAAGCTAGTGTTTCCTTGGCGGGAAGATTGACGGTGCTGCGACTTCTCAGGGGTAGCGGAGTGCTCGCGACCGTGGTGATGTTCCCGGCCACTGCCACGGGACGACAAGCCAACCTCATCCATTAGGCGCTTGTATCCCTGGCTCGGCGATGCCTTCAACTTGGTGAGCACCTTGGACACGTTCTTGACGACCTCTGATCGCATCGACTCGTCAAAGAACGGGGTGGTCAGGACCTTGAAAATCAAAGTGGCTCCTGAAGACTGGTCACTCAGAATCTTCTCAAGCACCTCATCGCCCGGGCTGAAGAAGAGCGCCTTGAGGACGATGTCCCTGGCCTCGGCCTCGTTGCGCTGGTTAATCACTTTAAGAACGGTCAGATAGGCGACCTTGTGAGTGCAAAGGTGTACCAGGTGAGGTACGAGCCTGGGAGCAAGAACGGTTCGGCGATGAGGGAATGTACAAGTGTCGAGGAACCAGGTCAGCAGCAAAGCCCCGTTGGCATTAGTGGCCAACTGCACGCTGTGGAGGGCAATGGCGGCGGCAAGAGCCCGCTGCTGATCTTTGGTGGCATGATGGCTCTCCAGGCAAGCCCGCATGGCGCGAGCACCGAATCGACCCTGAGCAATCTCCCACATGCGGCTGAGCATAGTCTCGAAGATAAAGTCATTGAAAGGGGCGCCAAATCGCAGACAGCATTGCAAGACATAATTTCCATACTGGTCGAGGAAGAGTGGGACAGTGTAGGGACGAATCGCGTCGACAATCATCTTCATCTGAGCGGGGGTCTTGGCAACGTCGATGATCTTCTGCGCAGCCCAAGTTCCGTTCTTGTGCACACCAATCTCAGCGAGATGAGGAGCAATGTGGGCCAGCATCTGTTCCTTGGTAGATTCGGAGCAAAACTCGAACAACTTCTGGACCACGGTATTGCCGAGATAATCAGAAGAAAGTTCAGCAATCTCGGGGAGCATGGCGGAGGCAGTCTCTTCAATTTCCTGGATCGAGCAAGCGCCGTTGTCGATACGCTTGCGAATATCACGCAGACGGGGGGCGTCAAACATGCGGGTCTGGCTGGGTTCCTGGATCGAAGGAATTTCGTCTTCGAAGGCCTGGAAGGCAATAGCATTTTGAATAGTGAGAGTGATGTTGCGTGAGTCGTCCTCATTGGCTCCAAACTCCCGCACGATCTCAACCATCTCAGGAAGCAGGTCAATCAGGGCTGGAATCTGAGGCACGGCACCATAGCTTGTCGCATGATCAATGCCTTCCGAGGCAGCGGTAGACTTAAAGTTGGGATCAGGCGTGGGTGAGGACTGAATGCCATTGGCACCAGGGGTACCAGCCGCGGAGGTCCCGGGAACCTTGGCATAACCGATTCGAACAGGTCCGGCGCCAGGGAAGATCTCCTTGCCGTTCAACAATGACTTGGCCTGCACCGCGCTCTCAACGCGCTCAAAGTTGACAAAGCCGCAATTCTTGTGCGTCAGCACGCGAGTCGACTCGATCTTGCCGTACATTCCAAAGATAGCATCGAGCGAAGTGACAGTTGTGGACACAGGAATACTGCCGATCCACAAGGCCCGAGTCGGGCCATCTTGGTTGTTCTCATCTCCCATCTCCCCTGCCACGCGCACGCCAACTGCCGTACTACCAGCGGCTCCAAGATGCAGCATTTGAACAGCCTCAGTCAGGTCATCATACTCGCCGTTCTCTGAGATGTGCAGGTCAGCCGGGGTAAAGCTGTTGTCGAGGCGGGAGGGCGTGGCGAGGTAGTTGCGAATGGACGATCGTTGAGGAGGGGCCTCCAGAATACCAGCAGTCCGTGCTCTAGGTCGGTTGACAGAGGCATGACTGGCAAACGCCTGAACGGCCAGATTATGTTGATGAATCTGTGCCTGCGTGGCAGCGAGCTGAGCAGCCGCCGTGGCGGCCGAAGGAGTAAGTGTGCCCGACGGCACTCCAGAGTAGCGGCTCTCATACTCCATCTCCTCATCGTCCGCATACTTCTCCTTTGCGTTGACCGAGTAGGATCGGAATCGATTGTTGCTCTTCATCATTGCTAGCTCGGCCAAGAGAGGCGGCAGAGCAGAAGCTTGCTGTTGCTGCTGTTGGTGATGAATCAGCTGCTCCATCGAAGGTCGCGCAAGGCTCACCCTTGGTTGCTGAGGGGTCTCCGCAAGCCCGAGATAATCCAGAGTTCGGACATCAGCAGTGTCTTGAGAGAAAGATGAATGGCTAGGTGAGGCCGGGCCCTCCGACGAGCGGATGCTTGTCAAGGTGGTGGCTCTGTCGCGGCTAGATGACCAACCCGAGGAGAAGACGGATGAACCGAAAGGACTGCCTGTTCCGAGAAGACTATTCCGCTGCGGCATCGAGCCAGCTCGAAGACGGGATAGCATGGTCGGGTTGGGACCCGCAGCCGAACTGGCAATACCGGCACTAGGGTCAATGCCGGATACGCCAGGGGGTCGGAAGGGGCTCGTGGAGGGAGTCGGACGAGAGGTCTGCGACATGAACGGCTGCTGAACATCCATCTCGTTGAGGGTACCCATTGGTGGGAATCGAGAGGGTACTGTGCCAGCGCGGGCTCTGCGACCAGATCCAGTCATTGAGCCATTGGTGGTGGGGATAAGATCGGGAAAGCTGTCCTGGCTCGGTGACTCGGGAATGTTCTCGCGCAGCGGGGTTGAGTTACCGCTGGTCGGGGGACCCCAGATACTAGTAGGGAGACCTTCCTGGGCCTGAATCTCACGAGCACTATTTAATGCAATGCGTCAGTCGCTGGGTCAAGAGAGGGACTAGACTGACTACGACTTCGTTGAAGCGGCCACTTACCGCTTCGGGTACAAACGTGTCCCCAACTCATGAGAAGGGGAGCCAGCCCGCAGTCGCGAAACACCCATCGACGCAGACGAGCCAAAGGGCGCCTTCGCGGTGCCCGAGCCAGCAAGATCGCTGGGGGAGCTTCGTCCTGTTGATGTTCCCGACATGGACTGGGTCGTGGGGATGTAGTTGTAACTCATTTGTCCTTCAGGTCGTGAAACGGGTAACATTATGGATTATTTTCTTCTGCCTTGAGCGAAAAGCAGTGCTCTTTATCTTTCAAACCCCAGCGCATATACCGGAAGGGACTGTCGGAGTCGATCAACTCGAAGAAGTGAATGGTTGAATCAGGCGTGGCGATGGAGCGCAAACACTATGCAGGGATGGATTCGTGGAGACCGTAAAGACTTCGATGAAGGAGCCAGAGAGATGCAAAAGAGGCTCAAAGCGGGGGTTGACCTGTAGAGGATACCAAGGTCAGTTGACGAGTTCTTCGAGGGGTGGTGGATCGAACGGCATCCGCACGATGAAAGCATGGGAGAAAGAGAGAGGGAGGGGTTGACAAAGCGCTTTCACTGCCCAGCAGACAACACGGGCGGGGGGATTGAGGATTAGAAGAGTAGAATTTTTCTCAAGATGGCAATGAGAAAGGGAGAAGGGTATGCCTACAGATTTCTCACAACTACAAATGTTGAAGCAGTATGATGATCTTCGGTCCGTGTCCCCAACGCGATTGATTCAACCCGGGTGAGAAACACCGATCACGTTTTCGCTGCGGTCGTCAAAAGAGAGGGGTCGCGGCTAGAAGCGAAGCATGGAAGAATTGGAAAAAGAGTCCACACCAAAGAGCGCCGAGCGAAGACTGAAAAGGACGATGGACGGGATGATTATGGGGGTGATTCGGAAGGGATCGAGGGGGCTGGAAGACAAGTTAGTTTGCGCGGCTCCGGGAAATAAGGCGACGGGGCAGAGCCAAGCCAACGAGGCCGGGGAAACAGTGACGAGACTAACCGAGAAAAGATCGCACAAGAAGAATAGAGAAGGGAAGAAGAATAGGTGGAAAAAGATCACATGGAGAGGTAGGAAAGAAGGGGAAAGTGGTGGAGGAGTCCGGATGTTCGAGGAGGTTGGAGTTTGGCAGTTTGGCAGTTTGGGACGTTTGGGGCGTTTGGCCCGTTGTGGTTGGTGGGAGAGCGGGTGTTCCTTTCAGCTTCAATTCCCACAATTCAATTGTGCCCGATCCAAGGTCCACGAGTCTACTGGAATACAGATAGGAGTCTCGAGATGGGAGAAGCAAGTTGCAAATTTTATGGAGGTCCTATAGAATCGCACGGAGAAGGTGTAGGTCAAGGCCATGGCCATGGCCATAATTTCAGACCACTGGACTTCTTTCGAGGAAGTTCCTGGCTATCCCAGTCTAGTCTTGTAATCTCGCACATAGTATTATGTACGAACTACTGTAGTTCCTCCACCACGTAGCATTGGTTCGCCCAACGGCTTTGGTTTGGCATCATCGCGGAGAGTCGGCACCGTGAAGTGGATTGACACAGCCCCATCGATGTCATCGTTCAGTGTCCCAAACAATCAACTAACGTCTGGATTCCTCGAGGCCCGATGTCCCGCAACAGACACCTATACTTCAGATGCGCAGCATAATGCATTTGGATATCCCTCCTCACAAGGTCTCTACGGGTGCCGATTCGCCGAATGACCCCTGTTGAGTCTTGATGGTCCTTTCTGGTAATCCCCCGACATTCCGGTCGGCACACGATGGCGGCTTGGGTCTGTCATGGAGCCTATGTTTCTTTTCGGGAAACATCGCATGCTCGGTGAACCACCCGCGAGAGCCCCGCATTCTCGGAGCGTCATGCCCCAATGGTCTTTTCTATTGGAGTGAGAACGGAGGGAAAGGTAGATTGACTGCTGGTTCAAAGTAGCAGACATGACCACTCGGTGGTTCAGATGGTTCATCAAATCCGTAGCCAGGAGTGATGCGATGCAATTTGCTAACGCAAGGGGACGCGAATCCTCCATAGTTTCTCGGAGCCGCGCGCTCAAAGACTTGATGCTTGAGCCAATATGAGCAAGGGATGGATCAGGGACATATTCGTATCCTTGTTTTAGATGTTGATGTAAGGCTTTTTGGTCCTGGTCATTCGCCTTCAATAAACAAGGCCGTACTGCTTACCGCAACCTCGGTGTATTGATCACTGTAATCAATCAGTCGTGAAGTATCGTCTTGCCTCAGAAGACGATCTCCAAGTTTCGGGAATACGGCTTGGTGGGTACGGAACGCCCCGGCAGGGAGAATCAGGAAGGCTGCAACGTTCAATCACGCACATCCAACGGCATGCTGTCACGATAGGTTGCACCTGTCGTGTAGAGGCTGATATCATGGAAAAGTAAAAGTCAACACGGCGTAGTACAACTAGGTTAACTTAATTCAAGGAACACCAAGTAACGCAGGTTTGCGGCCTGAGGCAACTTGCGGCCTGAGGCAACACTGACGCCACACAAAGTGGCAGCCACACTGCGATCTTCATTTAGCGCGTTCCCGATCATTCGGTGCCCAACTGCCAAAGATCTTGCCCTCGTCCGACGTCGCGTGCTTATCGCTATTCTTCTACTATTTCATCGTCTCCATCTGATAAAGTTTACACACCTCTCACAAGCATCATTTGCCTCGAATCGGGCGCGCTTCTGATGCCCGCCCGACCTTCCACAACGCGATCGCTCGACAGCATTCCGCAATAAATCCATCCCCGAAGCTTTGCATCATGGCTGACCTGATGGAAGGCGACCCCTCCTCGGGACTCCAGTCATCGGACGAAGAGGAGGGAGCAGAGATGCCCGTCGAGACTTTGGTCCAAGGTCGCGCGAAGCGAAGCACCGCTGGTCGGAACATGTCCGCCCTGATCGATGCGGCCGCAGACGACGATCTCACACTGTTATTTGAGGAGGTGGAAGATGACAACGACTTTGCTGTCGATATAGAAGCGGAGGAGGAGGACATGGGACTCGATTCCTCGTCGGAGGACGAGGACGACCAAGGTCCCAACGCGCAAAACGACTACGAGGGCGAGAAAGAATTACAAAAGGAGGAGCGCAAAAAGCGCCGAGCTCAGAACGACCTTCGTTTTCAGACCCTTCGCAAGCGAGTCAAAATCGATCCCACCGCCGTATCTTCCGTACCTGCTCCGCCGCCCCGTCCGAAGAAGAAATCGGAGCGCATTTCGTGGCTGCCAACAGTGGAAGATGGACCGACACGATCCTCGTCGCGCCGGCAAACAATGGTCAATAAGGAACTCACGCATGCGCGGTTGAAAGACAGCCAGGAGAAACGCATCCGGATCATCGCTACGATGAAGGAAGCCGAGAAGCGAAAGGCCCATCTCAAGCCAAAGGAGATGACCCAAGAGGATCATCTCGCAGAAGCCGCCAGGGTGGAGCGAACCAACAGCAAGAGTTTGAATCGCTGGGAGGTATCGGAGAGGAAAAAGGCAGAGGAACGAAAGGCCAAGATTGAAGCTCTGCAGAATCGCCGGCTCGAAGGCCCTGTTATGTCCTACTGGAGCGGGTTGGCGACGTGGGTGGATGGTCGGCTTACAAAAGTGGGCAAAGTTGAGATCAAAGCAAAGCCTGAGAAAGAAGAGTCTCGAAAGAAGAAAAAGGAGAAGGAAGAGAAGACCGCTATGGAGTCGCAGAGCGCTACACCTGGTCCAGTACCACCGCCGAACGATATGGTCCCTGGAGATGGTTCGATTTCCACGCCGGCTACAGTGCCTGGGGAGCCTGGATCTGCCCAAAAGCCATCTGAAGAGAAGACTCCATTAGAGAAACCCGGTCCGACCACCTCAACGCCTGAAAATGCCTCGGCTCCGATTTCTACACAAGTCCGTACCGGCAAGCCCGACGAGAAATCTCCTGAGCAACCTTCAACCGATGCGTCAGATGTCACGAAGGACAAGAGCAAGGATTCTGCACAAACGCCGGTTGTTGAGTCTATGGAAGTGAAAGCCGAGGCCTCTGCGAAAGAGCCCTCAACACAAGCCGATCCCTCCAAGTCTTCTGAAAACCCCACAGAGCCAGGCGATACTGTCGCAGATCTTCCATCTACCTTGCCCGCCGAGCAAGTTTTGGCAGAGAAGCCTGCGGAGGCATCAATAGAAAAACCAGAAGGGAAGTCAGAAGACAAGCCAGATGCGATGGATATGGATCCCGGGTCTGGGACTGAGCCCATCCAAGAGAATGGCTCTTCGCCATCTATTGAGCAAAAACATCCCGCAGCTGCCGCACCGAACAGTACCAGCATGAGCACAGACACAAAAGAGACATCCGGAGAGGGTTCTCAGACCTTGGAATCAAGCGTCGCAGGACCCGTGACCGGACACGTTACACCTGTGGCCGCACTCGCATCCACGCCTGCAGACTCTCAAGCCCCTGAAGCTCAAGCCCCTCCCGGGGATGCAGCTCCCATGCAAGCCACGCCACCCAATATACCCGGAGTTGCAAATCAAGTTGCGAATCAACCTATGCAGCAACAGCCGGGACCCCAAGGCGACCTACTTCTTCAGCAATCAGCTCAATCTCAACAGCCGACACCAGCGGTAGCACAACCCGAGATTCCGCCGGCTCCGCCGGTTATCGAGTACACGGGCCGCAATCTGACGATTTTGGAGAACTTTGATGATCGCACCGCGCATAGCAAGAAATTCAGCATGTACTTTAATGCAAAGAAACCACCACGCTTGACCAGTACGTACCCCAGCCTCTACACCCCAAATGCCTAAAACTGCACCCACCTCATCAAGATTATGGACAATCAGCTAACCACCAATCAGAAATCTCCTCGTCGCTTTGTGTTATCACATCCCTGCCCTCCCGCTATCGGGATCCAGAGACTGCGCTTCCATATGCAAACTCCTTCGCCTACAAGCAGATCCGTCGGATGTTATCGCAAGGTTATATTTGGAGCTCGATGCTGGGCTGTTTCGTCGGGCCCGGTGGGACTGCGGCGCGCGGTGTACCGGACCGGTTCCTCGGCATTGAAACGAAGTCGGGTGAAGACGCAGAGAAGGGCAAGGAGAAGGACAAAAAGCCGGAAGGCGGATCCGCTGGCGATTCGAAGGCTGACCCGATGGATGTTGACGCGAAGTGAATTCGCCATTGATCTAGATCGATGATAGACCGGAGATGTTTGTGTACGATATGTCAGAGTTAGCTTGAGCCTTAAGTTGAATAGATACCCATCCGAGCCATTGGAGAGAAGCCTGGCCATGAACCACACAACCTGAAGCTCTAGCGAACCTCTAGGTACGTAGAAAAGATATTCGTTTCTCATATTAGCCGGGATAAGTTCTGATTAGGTAGCCCTGTCTCCACCATGCAGTCATTGACCATGGACTTGTCAATAGACTCGCCTACCCAAATAACACCATCCCCGGGAAACATCAACAATGACAGTTTCGACTCAAGTCTTCGACTCCACATTCACCTTGATTTTAAGATTCTCAGTATCTTAAACGCAATCTATGATGACCTCCACATGTCATAAGTAAAATTTCAGATTCTGTCTTTACCCAGCTACATAGCCCAGGGCTTCCTTAGGAAATTTCCACACCTGTCCCACGGAACCCAGCACGGAACACAGCGGGAGTCAAGAATAGCCCTGTGGTGGCGGAGGTTCCAGAAGATTCAAAGTTTAAGAATGACATTATCTACCTACCTTAGTTGCATTGCTGTGTACTCCGTATTGTGTGCGGTGGATTGTGTCATCATAGCATGCTACGCAATCGAGCGAAAACAAGGTTACTAGCCCTGGTACACATCTTGCGTCGAGTCGTCGAAGAGCGCGCCTTGGGTCTCACTCCACAATGTGTGGTTTCGCTCACTACCAACAAACTCCATGTATGTAGAAGCTACATGCTGACGAGTGGTCCAGAGAAAGACATTCAAGTTAGACCGAGGAGAAGTATCACCCGATGCACTGGCCATTTGCTTCTATATCAAGTTTGTAAATACGGTCTACGTCTAGGGACATCCAGAGAGATACTGCAGGTGTATCCAGCACTATAGTAGCTCGAATAGCGGCCCATCACCATACAATCGTTCGGTGTCTATCGGCGCGAAACGGTAGATCGACGTTTAGTGCCAACACGAACAGCGCCTACCGTATCGCTATCGTCATCCTTCAACTAGCCAGACAAGGCGAATGAGGTCCCCGTTTCACATTCTGCAGCCTCCACCCTGTCGCACTAGACCTTCAAAGTATCAAATTCAAGCCAATGACAACAGATATTCCATTAGGTCTGCAGTGACATTCTAGATCATCTCACCCTTCCCTCTCTGACCTCGATGTGTCACTGGTGTGGAGGGGTGGATTGATCTACAGCCAGCCAGCCCACACACACCCCTCCATGACCCCCACCATCGGCGCACACTTGAGTTGACTCGACTGGTCTGGCCGGTGGTCGGACCGTGCATTCTTTGAGTATTCTTGGAAGTACTGCATTCTCTCCGATAATAATCTGATCTAGTGGCGGTGTGAATAATGAAGATTATATCGTGGTTAGTTGATAATGTGGGATCGACCTAAGGTTATGATAGAAGGAATGGCGTCATGGGTTTGGTTTATGGAACGAACATTTATCTTTCTTTGGATGTTTACGCGGAGCAAAGCAAGGATTCTAGCCGTGCGATTGGGAAGCCCTGGATATCGTAATTCTTGCCGTCACTGATGCTGATGGAAGGCATTATGGCATGATCTTTCAACATGACGGAAACGATGGAAAGGATGATGTGTATTCGAGGCATGTGTCGCCATGAGATCCTTTTTCACACAAGACAAGATGAGGTGATTTGAGAATTCGCCTTGTTAATCGAATACTCTAATCGCGCCACTTTCCCCCGATGACGCCGGAGGAGATTAAATCCCCTGCCCTATAGGCTATAGCCCTACTACTGCACTGCTGCAGCCTGCAGGTGCGCCCGGCAAGCGCGTTCCAGGAGAATATCACATCTGATCAATGATTCTCCCTATAAGCAGGAATCTCTCGGGAGCTGCAGAAGCGTGTGGGGTTGTGGTGTCCGGGCACGGGGGCCGTGTCGGGGTTCTAGACTGGAGCAGCCGCGTATCAACGTGGTGGCTGTTGGCTGGCCCTGAGGACTTGGAGGGGTGCAGCAGGTAGAGGAAGGACCCCTAGTGGGGGTAGTACATAGGATGGATTCTCCAAGGAGTTATTGAAAAGGGAAGGTTTGGAAGATAATTATAGAAGAGAGACAGTTACGTTGGATGGTTACTCTTTTCTACTCTGAGTATGAAAGAGGCAAGGTGCTCCAATGCGGACGACTCCAGTAGTACTAAAGTTAGAAAGAGAGCCGAATTGCGTGCGGAAGGTGAGTCAGCGGTCTGGACGGGGGGGTTCCTCCAGAGTCCCTGGTTACGAAGCGTGATTGGAAGAAGCCGTCTCGGTCGATTGCGTGGACGAGCGGATCAAAGACAGAGTCTGGGTCTTTGAGGTGGAGAGTCCTCCGTCGTTCAATCGGAAAATGTCTCCAAGCTCCGTTGACTTGTACAGTAGGTACCTTGTGGAGGGGAGACGATCACCCGAAAGGTGTCCGGAGCGGACAGTCGAAAAGTCTAGACTTCTGGGACGATGAGCACTTAGCACACCTTGGTGGCCTGGGGGAACGCTTCTTCGATATTTATACAGTTATCGTTCCCTGCTTTATTGAAGAATGTTTTTTTCTACTCCATACTTCCACTTCCAGGGCTGTACCACCCTTATCATCCCTTCGATGAGATTCTTCCATATCTTTTCCACACTCAAATAAAGTTCCCGGTATGTTATCTCTGCGCGAATGGCTGCTTATCTCCCCCCACTCACACGCTGGCGATCGCCCCAACCGAGGCCCGACTGGCCCGATTGTGCCTGCGTGACCCAAGACTTGTCTTGGGCCATTCCTCCGTCCAACTGAACTAACCGTGACCTTATCAGGCTCCGATCTCGTCCTGGATCCGATCTGGATTCCCCAGAACACACCACCATTACTAAACTTGACGACCAGAGGAGCGGAGTAGATAAACGAGGACAATGATTATATGATTCCTGCCATCCCATCCCACCTCGATTCCCACGCCGACTCGATTGCTACTCTACTCTCTCCACGGGACATTCTCCTCAGCCCTGCACCATCCCGTCCAACATCACGTCAGGGCCCAGGCAAATACCTCATACCGGCAAACCTGGAAATAATCCCTCACGCTCCTCCATTCCTGCAATCCCGCAAATCTCGTGCTCCACCTGAAAAGCAGACCACCTGATAAGATAGCAAGAGGCATTTAGCACTCCCTTTCAGCTTCACCGCCACATCGGCCATATCGTGAAATATGACTCAATCCACGGCCTCCCATCGTCGCTCCCCTTCCTCTCCTCATGCCCCCAAGTCCAAGCCCGTTGTCCGTCCTGGTCTCCATCGTCGTGGGGTCTCTGGTATCAGCCTCTCCATTTCTAAGCTGGGCTCTGGCCATTCGGCTCGATCGCAAGCGAGGGGAGTCAAGGTCGACGACGACTTTGATATGGCGGCCAGTTTTTTGAACTTTTGGTATGTTGAATCCTGTCGTCTTGTTTTTTTTTCCCTTTTGGGATTCTTCCATTCTTGCTCTCGTTGGGTATAACCGAGAGTCCTTATCTATGCCCAGTCCTTCCCTGCAGGGCTTGTCCTGCCCCGTGCATGCCGGCTGCCGTCATTCAGCGGTGGATGGCTGGTCTTTAAATAGACCGGGACCTGGAAGGATCGACTAGCGTCTTCACTGTGTATCAATTGCTCATTCTATGAAGCTTGGGGCTGACTTGTATATCTTGTGTCTACAGCGCCATGTGTGAGCGTCAAATTACTGTCCCCAACAACTCTATCCTCTATTGCAGTGAAAGGTATGCCAGCACTTCCAGTTTATCATCGCTCCTATCTATTACATGCATGTTTCCATTTATTGTTTGTTCTTGCCCTCGATTGATCCCAATCCACTGGTAGGCTCATCCAGGAACAAAATGCTGGGACTGGTGACCAACTCGCAAGCAATACCAACACGGCGTTTCTCACCGCCAGAGATGCCACGACCCTTGCCTTCTTCTGAGCCGATCAATTGATCCCGGATGTGGTAGATGCCAAGCTGCTTCTCAACCTCCAGCACCTTCTGTTCCTTGGCTGCACGGCTCATATCCCGCGGAAGTCTGAGAAGAGCACTGGTCAAGATCGTTTCGTGAACAGTCAAAGTCGGCAGCATCGTGTCTTCCTGGTCGACAAAACCGACCATGCTCTTAAAATCAGTGTCGTCAATCTTTTCGCCGTTCACGTAGAAATTACCCTGGACGGTACCACGCTTGTTCTTTCGCGCTAGAAGATCAAGGAACGTGGTCTTGCCTGCACCAGATGCACCCATAATCGCGGTGATCTGCCCTGGCAGCGACGCACCATGGATGCTGGAGAGAATCTCTTTGCCATTCAAGTAGTAAGACACATTATCCCAATATAGTGCCGCAGGCCGATGCTCAGCCAGAAGTTTGGCCGATTCGTCATCGGAGTCATCAGAGAGAGACAGACGGAGATAGCCTCGGCGAGCCGCACGTCGGGACAAGTACCAGACAATCAAGATTACGGCGACGACGAAAAGCGAACAACCAGCAATCACGCCAGCAATCAGGGGAGTGTTGATCTTCTTGATCGGCCGCTCGTAGCCTGGTTCGTCTGTCTTGTACAAACATTCTCCAGAATTGCAGGTCAGGAAGATGCTGGGGTCACCAAAGACATTGCTGATCAAGTTGTTCATTTCGGGCTCCGAGAACACGCTCTTGGAGCCTTCGGCAGTCGATTTGCTGGAGAAAGTGGCGGGTCCTTTGATGATTTGATCAAGGAAGACACTGAGATCGATAGATCCGTTTTCGCCGCACAGGAACCGATCCTTGATGCAGCTACAGTGAGCGTTCTCGCACCTGTAGTTGGTTGTATTCGTATCGAAATCGTTCTCCATACTCCACTCGCAAGTGTCCAGGCCGCAGTAGAACGATTCCTTCTGGCCAACCCAGAACTGGAAGTTGCAGGTCTTGTCCTCATCTTTACAAGAGAAGGTCACTTGAGGCTTCCGACCGTCAAGCTGGTCGAGAATCTTTCGATTTGTGACATCGCACATCTGAAAGTTTTCCTTGACGGTGACACCCTGCTTGTAGCACCTGCCACCCTCACCTTCGGGCATCATCGCATTGCAGGCATTGTCTGTTTCGCAGACATTGCAGTTGATACCAGTCCAGCCATCTTTGCAGCTACACGTGTCACCTTCGCGCCTCGGCCGGTTCTCGCCATCGGCCAAGGAACCGCACACGGGAGTCGAACAGTCGTCTCCTCCAAAGCCGGGAGGGCAGGAGCATTTGCCGTTGTATTTGTTGCAGGGCGCAAAGTGGGTACAGTTGTAGGAGTCGAGCTGACAGTTAAAGCAGGGTGGACAATCGGCGGGCCGGTCGTCGAGCAGTGGATAAGGGGATCGAGGAATGAGCGTCACATCGTAGACATCGCTCCAGGCTGCTGTTGAGACTGAGCAGCAGACTAGAGCGATAATCGAGAGAAGGAATGCGGATGCCGACCGCATGATGCACAGGGTGGCTGGGCCCTGGACTATTCAATGCAATCGCCGGTGGGCGAAGCAGAAATGCCAACGCAGATCGCAGGATAGTTTAGACCTGGTTGCGACCTTCAAACATCCATAAAGCTCGTCGAGGGCTGTCAGGAACGAAGGTGGTTGAGTGGTTGAGACGGAGGTTGGAGGTTCCCAGAGCGGAGAGCCCCCCCAGATGATGACGCGGGCGGAGAACCAGTGGCAGACTGGCAGTGAGTTGGGCCAGGAACCCGAAGGGTGGCTGGGACACGGCACGGGTGAAGGGTTAAGCGGAGGTGACAGCCAAAAGGCCACGAGGGGTTTACATGGACTGTGGCTTGTGTACATATTTCAAAGGAATTACTGGATTGATATTGGACAAATTCTCTGTTATTGAATGCTACTTCAAGCGTTGACAACCTAACCTTGACGCATCGCGGCATCGCACTGTTTCTCCACCATTCAGCAATTGTTCGGCCGATGACATTCCACGTCTGGCAAACTCATACCCTATCTGGCTCCCTGCCCTGTCAGGGCCTCATCATTACATCACTTGAAGGAAGGATCTAAGCTACGGAGATCCATTATTCATTAGAGATGGCTAATTTAATCTCCGATACTTCTAGGCATAGAAATGGTCGATTCTTTTTTTGAAGATCGCTATCGCACGCAAGAATCTACAAGGTAGTTAACCAGTCACAGGTGCAAACCCACCTCCAACATGGCTTGTTTGCGAGATGAACATTGAATGGACGAGAGACCTGGGCATTGCGACACTACAATCGAAGGCTTCCAGGTCGTACAATCATAACGCTAGCCAATCTCATAGCCATCAGGACGTGGGAACAACACTCAGGCATTGTGCAATTAGCCAGAGAGTATTGACTACACTCCACAGCGATGGATACTAATTCTTATCTTTGGATATGTTATTCGCGGCTAATCTTTGCGCTGTAGACTGGAGGCTCCTAGGCCCCAAATATTCCCTGAACGTTACAGCACTTTGTAGTTATTCCTTGCCATTCTCTAGACTTCGGAATATCCAACCTTGTCCAATGCTGTTGAGCCCCACATTCTCGGTGCGGGGACGGGACCCCACGTGATTTGGAGATTTGGCGGGCCTCGGCGGAATGGCGAGGTGATTCTGTGTGCACCAGAAAGCCTTGGATCTGTTATTGCTCGAGGGCTTTTGAATTTGATTCGAGCGAGAATCAATCTCATTTCCGGCCCTCAAATCGACCATAATGGTGAAAACAGAGGCATTCGCTGTCGAGCAGGTAATCTCCCCGCATTGGCGCCAACCTTGGTCATTTATGGGCCGTATTTGATGGACTAGACGTGTACGATGAGATGCTCATACCTTTGCAGTGGATGGACAAGTATGAACTAACTGCGAAATACAACACCGCCGAGACTTGCTGCGCATCAATCTCCATCGACGACCTCCGCGAGCTCTCCGAAGACAAGGATGCCAACCCTTTGACCGCGCTTCAATCCACCAAGCTCACGTACGGCGCGATTCGGGGCTCGGATAAACTGCGAGAGACACTGAGTAATCTCTACTCGGCGAAAATTCCTGGTCTGGTTTCAAAGGACAACGTGCTGATCACGGCGGGTGCCATCCAGGCCAACTTCTTGCTGCTGTATACGCTCGTCGGGCCTGGTGACCATGTTATCTGCCACTATCCCACATACCAACAGCTTTACTCAGTCCCTGCATCGCTGGGGGCCGAAGTTAGCTTGTGGAAGTCTAAGGAGTCTAATGACTGGCAACTCGATATTGAGGAGCTGAAGGGTCTCGTCCGCCCGAACACGAAGTTGATCATCATCAAGTGCGTTTGGGGCCCAATTACGACTGGCTGCTACCGTTCAAGTACTAACACAAATTACGGCGAAATAGCAACCCCCAGAACCCCACCGGTGCCATCATCCCCCGCGACACGCTCCAGAGTCTCGTCGACCTTGCCCGCGAATCCTCGATCACCCTGTTCGCGGACGAGGTGTACCGCCCTCTTTTTCATAATATCAGTCCCATGGACTCACAATTCCCTCCGTCCCTTCTGTCTTTCGGCTATGAACACAGCGTGGTGACCGGGTCAGTTTCTAAAGCGTACAGCCTAGCGGGTCTCCGAGTGGGATGGATTGCATCCCGAGATAAAGCGATCATCGAAGCTTGCGCCAGCTCGCGTGATTATACCACCATCTCCGTCGGCCAGATTGACGACGCGGTTGCCAGCTTTGCGCTTGCCCCCGAGTGCATCCATAACCTCTTGAAGCGAAATATCGAGCTGGCGCGGACCAATCTCGCCATTCTGGAAAAGTTCATCGATTCCTATCGCTGGGCATGCGACTGGGTCAAGCCCCGTGCGGGCACCACTGCATTTGTCCGATTCAATAAGATGGGTAAGCCGGTGAACGACGTTACCTTCTGTGAGATGCTTCAGGACAGGAAGGGGGTGATGTTTGTGCCGGGTAGCCTTTGTTTCGGCGGGGCTGAGGATTTCCAGGGATATGTTCGCATTGGATATGCTTGCGAGACCGAGGTTTTGGAGAAGGGCCTTGAGGCTCTCCGAGAATTCATGGAGGATGACTACGAGGAAGTCCCTGCGTTGAAAAAGGCCAAGGCACTCCAATAGACTGGCCTAGAGATGTAAATACGGAATGAACATGAAGGAAGTAATATACCAATTCAATTTTGAACCCTGTTGTCTTATCTGAAACGACCCAGCCAGTCGTCTAGAAATGCGACCATGTTGCACAAGGAAGGTCGAAACACTAATGAGCACCAGCCAGGTTAGACTCGGAACATTGCAGCATAGTGCGAGAGCGTCAGCCTGTCGCGCAGTTTCGGACTTGAAATTCTGGACGTCTACATAGCCTCTGCAGCACGAGAAGCTCGCAACCCCACTCCGAGTCTCCGAAACGTTGATCTGGGGGTGTACTTTGGAGAACACGCCTTGGCGGCTGGCCAAGAGGCCAGCAGGCCTTATTGGGGGCGATCGCCGTTGTTCATGCTAAACTTTGGGCCCTCCGATGCACCTCACGAGCCTAACTACGTGGGGTAAGAAGAACGAGCCATTGGGTACCCTATGCTGACAGCCTTGCCATGGATTAGCATCTAAAATAAGCCGAGCCACCAGCCCATGTGAAGGTAGTTTCAATTGCATGCTTTGCTCCGAGGTGCCGTTCGCAGGGCGGCGTGTGAGGAGAATAGTACAGCACGATTGACTTCAATAAAAAGCAAGCCTTAAAAATCATGATAGCCGACATTGATTCATCAAGATACTGCAGATAGATGGACAGATAGTTGCATGTAGTAACGGTTGAAAAAGTGGAGAGGCCATGACGGGGCTACGTGACGCGGTGTGCTGCCACCGCCCCAAAGCATCAGCGCATAAAACCCCTAAACCGGCCTGCGATCGCCGTGCCGAGGCAACTTTGCAACTTCATGTCTTGCGCAACTCTGGACTTCCCCCCTTTTGCCGTATAATTAATGCTTCAGCCTTGGGCTCTTATGCAACTTACAGTACAACTTCTTCTAGCATTCAAGTTTCAAGCCCTCTCCTCTCCACCCTTTATACACTGTCGGCCGATACCGTTGGCATTGACGTAGCCACTCCAACTTGGTCGTGCACCCGCCGCGATAAGACGAGTCGTAAGATTGCGCCCTTGCTTCCAACCGTGTTTGATAGCGACAACCCTAATTGAATCTCAAGATGCCACTGTCTTCCTGGCCAGGTAAGATCATCTCATCGATTCGACTTTCATAAGCTCTAGGTACTAATAGCTCCCCTCTTCGTAAAGACATCCCCCTGCGCTATGCTCTCCCAGCTGCTGCAGCCACGGCAGCATACCTTAACGCACGATGGTCCCTCTCTTACGATCTCGGTCTTATCAAGTCTCTACTCAAGATGACTCTCAAATCCCGCCGTGCCGAACGTGGTGATAGACTGAATCTCTTCTATGCCCTCGAAAACTTCGCTCTTTCTCCCGCGACTGCCGACCAGGAATTCATTGTGTACGATGGCAAGGCGTGGACATTTCACGAAACGTATCTGATGGCCCTTCGCTACGGTGCATGGTTCAAGAAGGTCCAGGGAGTTCGCCGCAAGGATATTGTAGCCATGGACTTTATGAACTCTTCAACCTTCCTTTTCATGGTCCTTGGTCTTTGGAGCATTGGTGCTGTCCCCGCTTTCATCAACTATAACTTGGCCGGCAAGCCACTTACCCACTCTGTGCGGACGTCCACCGCGAAGCTTCTGCTCGTGGATGAGGAAGTTCGCAACTGCTTCCCTCCGGAACAACTGGAGACCTTTGCGTCGCCGAGTTTCCGGGACGGGAAGGGTCCTGTGAAGGTAGTCTTCTTCACTCCCGATGTCGAGTCTCAAATCTTGGATATGGAGCCAACGCGGGAAGATGACAAGGTGCGCGGTGGCTTGATTCCACGCGATATGGCAATCTTGATCTATACCAGTGGCACCACGGGACTTCCCAAACCCGCCATCGTCAGCTGGAAGAAGTGCTGGTCGGGCAGCTTGTTCGTTGGTGACTGGATGCGGATCGGGCCTTCAGATCGCTTCTTCACCTGCATGCCACTGTATCATTCTTCTGCGGCCGTTCTTGGATTCGTGACGTGCTTGATGAACGGATCGACGCTCATTATCGGGCGCAAGTTTTCTGCCCGCAACTTCATGAAGGAGGCTCGCGAAACCAATGCCACCATCATTCAGTACGTGGGTGAGACACTGCGCTATATCCTGGGGGTGCCGCCTGAGATCGATGCCCTCACAGGCGAGGATTTGGATAAGAAGCATAATATTCGACTCGCCTTTGGCAACGGTCTTCGTCCGGATATTTGGAACCGGTTCAAGGATCGCTTCAACATTCCTACAATTGCCGAATTCTACGCTGCTACCGAAGGCACCTCTGGTCAATGGAACATCTCTTCCAATGACTTCTCTGCCGGCGCTATCGGTCGCAATGGCGCTCTGGGTAACATCATTCTCGGTCGTGGCTCTGCCATCGTGGATGTAGACCACGAGACTCAGGAACCGTGGCGCGATCCCAAGACTGGCCTATGCAAGAAGGTTCCTCGCGGCGACCCTGGCGAGCTTCTCTTTGCGCTTGACCCCGTGGACCCTAGCGCCACCTTCCAGGGTTACTTCCAGAATTCCAAGGCTACGGAGGGTAAGATCGTGCGCGATGTGCTGAAGAAGGGCGACGCCTACTTCCGCACGGGTGATATGGTTCGATGGGACAAGGACGGACGCTGGTTCTTCTCCGATCGCATTGGCGACACGTACCGATGGAAGAGCGAGAACGTCTCTACCAACGAAGTTGCCGAGGTGCTCGGCGCCCACCCGGACGTGCATGAAGCCAACGTGTACGGTGTCGCTCTGCCCAACCATGACGGACGTGCCGGTTGTGCGGCTATCGTTTTGAATCAGCAGATGGCCAGTGGGAGCACGTCGGGCCCTGCATTGGAGCCGTCGTCAGCAACACTGCAGAGCTTAGCAGCTCATACTTTGAAGAACCTGCCACGATTTGCTGCGCCTCTCTTCATCCGGGTGATGCCCGAAATGATGTCCACGGGGAACAACAAGCAGCAGAAGCATGTGCTGCGCACCGAGGGGGTGGATGTGTCTCTGGTTTCCCAAAACGACCGCCTGTACTGGCTCCAGGGTGACACTTATGTTCCCTTTGCCCAGAAGGACTGGGATCGTTTGAACGGTGGTCAGGTTCGTCTTTAAGGGATGATCTGCGATGCCGTTATCTTGTTACCTATTTGTCGGTTTACCTACAACTGGCTACTTCCAGAAGCGTGATCTGATTCATCTACTACCTTTACGTACCCTCCAGATACCCCCACTGTCCTTGACATGTTGCACTAGTTTACTATACGCGTCCCAATAAATTCCTGTTCAACCTCGTTGCAGAATATTCCAACCTGTTTCATACTCGTATTCAGGCTAGAACTAACATGGAAAGAAACCAGCCATAACAAGGAAATTAGTTCTAAATCTCGACAACACCTAGCCGATCCCACAACCACTCGAGACCATTCATAATTTCCTAAGCCATCATCACAGACACGCGGCTGCTTCAAGCTCTCAAAGTAAGCGTTGATGTTGGAAACGGCCCCCACTCACGAAGATCGGAGTTAAAGAAAGCGGAGTCCGACTTCGTACCTGACATCCTCCACGTTCTGTTCATGAGGCCCCCTCCGTCCCCGCAGATTTCTTGAAGCACCCCCCACAGTATCGTGCTGGCCTGAATGCGCGAGTAATCATTTCACCCCAACTTGGCGTTTAGTGTGTGTGTGTACCCATTCTCCGCCGATGTCCGACCTCAAGGCCCCGGACCCGCTTGGCGCGGATCCCTCGACCACGGCCTCGACCCTAGCGCCAAAGAAGAGAACTCGAGTGCAGTTCTCGTGCACAGCATGCAGATTTCGAAAGTACGTCAAGCTTTTATATCAGGAGCCTGATCTCCTCGCACTGAAGAGTTCCCTACTGTCCTATTTGAAAAGCCACCATATTAAGTAAACTTGCAGATTAAAATGCGATCGCTCATACCCTTGCACCAACTGCAAGAAGCGGGGTGAGGCCGGCACATGTACATATGTCGGCCGGGGCCCTCGAGGCAAAGCCCAGCATGGGCGTTCAAGCCCAAGCCTTGTGCAGGATCGCCTCCAGCATTTGGAGAACCTGGTCATGTCCTTGTCCCAGAAAAAGAGACCCAACGATTCAGTGGTCGATTTCAATCCCGGCTCATCTGATGCTACGACCGCATATGACACCCCGCCCTCAGTGGGTGACCGCGAGACAAAGGCATCTCCCACTGATACGGGCACGCTCGTCGTCAAAGATGAAGGGATAAGTTACATCGACAGTGCTGACTGGCGTGCGGTTCTGGAAGAGGTCGGTATTGATGACATTGGTCACTTCCTTGCGACACCGCTGAGCTAATCGTTTTCTGATTTCTTAGATCAATGGTGTGAAAGAGTATATCGCCGAGCATGAAAATTCAGACGAGGAAGACTTTGAAAATGCACTAGGCGAAGGTCCATCTCCAGCCTTGTTGTTGGGAATGGCCAGGCCAATCACCAAAGAGGAAGTACTTGTTGACATTCCCCCACGACCAGTAGCTGATCGTCTGGTATCTCGGTTTCTCAAGACGACAGAGCCAGCATTGGGTATGTCAAGGGTTGAGCTTTGGAGTGTCTTGATTCTAATAGAGCAACAGTTGCCCTTCATATCCCTACTTTTCAAAGAGAGTATGACCAATTTTGGAACAACCCGCACGGCATGTCATTCACTTGGATCGCTCTGCTTTTTGATATCCTGGCTCTATCGGTATCTTGGTTTCATCGATGCGAGCAGGCTCTCCCGTCTGACCTGCCGGATCCAGTGGCTGCCTGGGACGTTTTCCGCAAAAGAGCAGCGCAGTGTCTGGTGCAGGCAAACTACCTCACACCGGGCCGCTACAAATGCGAGGCATTGTTCATCTACGCAATCTGCGAATTCTACCGGAGTCAAGACGCTCAGGTTGGAGTTTCGTACCTTTTGACAATGACAATTCGCCTGGCTATGCGCATGGGCTACCACCGTGATGCCAAACACTACCCGAGCCTATCTGCATTCGACGGGGAGATGCGCCGCCGCCTGTGGGCCTTGCTGTCCCAGCTGGATATTCTGATATCCTTCCAAGTTGGCATCCCACGGACCATTCAACCTTGGCAGTTCGATACCGAACTACCCTCCAACTTGCACGACACCGAGTTTGACCAAAATACCCTCCAGTTGCCGCAAGGAAGAAGCGATGAGGGAGAAGTGACATCCTGCACTTATGCCAGAGCTAAATCACGGATCATGACAGTCTTCGGTCAAGCAGTCGACTTGGCCTATTCGCGAGAGGCAGTGGCTTATGACGAGATCCTCGCGATTGACCGTCGTCTCGAGGAAGCACACAATCTACTGCCCCCTGCGTTCCGGGTCCAACCCCTAGCCCAATGTATTGCATTACCAACAAGCCTCATCAACCGACGGTACAGCTTGGAACTGCTCTACCAAAAGACACGCGTGGTCCTGCATCGTCGCTACATGGCCGAGCCTGGAAGCAAATATGCCTACTCGCGATCTATCTGTCTGACCGCGGCTCGGGAGACCCTACGGCATCATTCTGATATCTGGAACGAGTCCTTGCCCGGAGGTCAGCTGTACGCCGAACGATTCTTCGTCAACTCTTTCCAAAATACAGATTTTGTGCTTTCCTCCATGATTCTCTGCTTGGAACTGTCTCAAGACAACGAGCGTGGCAGTGCTGCTCGCTTGGGAGCACAAGAGCGTACGGACCTGATCTCCCTTCTGGAGACCACGCATCGGATTTTCAAGGAGGCACGACGTCGATCCGTGGACACGCAGCGGGCGTTTGCCGCGTTGACGATTATGCTCAGCCAGGTTCATGGCAGGAGCGTGGAGAGCCTGGTTGCGGATACCGAAGCACAGTCCATCCCAATGGAAGGTATGTTATTTAAAATTGGGTTTGATGTTAGCCGTACTGACATCGAGTGTAGATCAAGTGACATTCCAATTCGCTTCGACTACCATGGACCAAGAACAATTCCCAATGCATGCCACCGCAAGCACCGACGACATGCAAGCTGCGATGAACACCAGCGATACGCCGTCATACTCATCACTCGAAGTGATTGGAGACATGCTCAGCACGCCAGCTCAGCTCGATTGGGTAAGATATTCTTTCTTCTGTCGAAGCTGGGGGTGGGAACATTGATCTAACTCTCGGTTATAGCGCTTGTATGACAGTCGTGTTGCTGGGTTTGCTGCAGCGAACCAGGATAATGCCTGGTTTGCGGATGCTCAAAACTTACCGACAAATGAGGATTTCATGGGGTACCCCAACGGTGACTATTTGGCGCACTTATACAGCTAGACCTTATTCCCTGGTTGGTGGAGTTGTATTTACATAGATGGATGAATTGTCTATGATCATGATCTATGATGACCTAAAAAAATGCTCTTATTGATTTATCGAATTTATCATACCTGAAGCTTCCGTAGCGGCTTGTTTGGTTACCGAGTGATGCACTGCCAGTGCTCGTCATATTGTTTGTGCTCACGGATGATCGAATTGGGGGCCTCGGCCGGCTGATCGCTGCGGACTGGGGATTCTTTTTTCGCGAGCCCTCCAACTTGATCTCCAGTCACACCTCACTCCTTCCAAAATTACTCGCACCCTCTACCTGAACCATGCGACCCGCCTGCCGCTCGCGACTATCATGTCGCACGACCCTCATTTCCACAAGAACGCAAGTGCCCACACGCTCATCACTACGCGGACAACCCACGTCTCGAACGCTTAGTACAGCACCACGACCACACACTCAAACCCAAACCCAACCAAAAGCACGGGCAACCCCTCTCTACACACCAAAACGCTCCTTCGGTCTCCCCTCTCTCTCCTCCTTC
>JAXQJV010000220.1:0-53803 GCA_037042255.1 Penicillium sp. PG106-07D | reverse complement strand
CCATTGCCGCTGGTTTCGGTAACGTGCACGGTGTCTACAAGCCCGGCAACGTCCGCCTGCACCCGGAGCTCCTCCAGAAGCACCAGGCCTACGTCAAGGAGCAGCTCAAGTCCAAGAAGGACAAGCCCGTCTTCTTCGTCTTCCACGGTGGCTCCGGCTCCTCCAAGGACGAGTACAAGCAGGCCATCAGCTACGGTGTCGTCAAGGTCAACGTCGACACTGACATGCAGTACGCCTACCTGTCCGGTGTCCGGGACTACGTCCTGAACAAGAAGGACTACCTCATGTCCACGGTCGGTAACCCTGATGGCGAGGACAAGCCCAACAAGAAGTACTTCGACCCCCGTGTCTGGGTCCGTGAGGGTGAAAAGTCCATGAGCAAGCGTACCCAGGTTGCGCTTGAGGACTTTAACACCTCCAACCAGCTTTAAATGGGAGGTGTTTTTGCTCCTTTCCTTGCTATTTCACCTCCATTGATGCCTTCCAAGACGGCGATGACCAATTACCCCTTTGATTGAAACATTCCATGCTGCCGAAAAAGTGGGCGCGCCTGGGGACGTTGGCGTACCGGTTGTATGTAGCGATGTATTTCGACACCTTATAATGAAATGAAATGTCCATATTACGGTCTGATCCGTTGGAATACAAAGAATACCCTATCTGTAGATACCATCAAAATAAAACGATGAGTAAGGGGTTGCTTGTTGCATGGACTGGTTCGTGTTTTGATGCATGCGTTCCAATTCAGAGTGCCCAGTGACTTGATCAGGTGCTCATCAGCCACTGCTAGAGGCTGTGGGCCTTAGTGCCTGGGGTGTCTTATGCCGCATTCTTGTTACGAAACTTGGGTGTCGACACCTCAAAAACAGGGCCTTCATGTCGTCAGCGGCATTCTACAGACTCTATCCAGTTTGCCAAGTCGAGTCTCCCCCACTGTTCGAGTACATACATCAGTCAATGATACAGACATAACTAGTTACTCTCCACTGACGACGCTCGTGGCCGACAATCTGGCAACTGGCGTGTGCATCTTACGCTGGCCCTCCACCCTGTCCACATTTCCTACAGTGGGCGCCAGCGTGACCCTGGGTCAGACTGGTCAGTGTTGGTCTTTGATCGGCTCGCCTGGTGTGCAAATGTTCCAGATGTTCCAGACTTGACCCCAGCGAGTCACCTGATTGGGCTGCTACGAGTCACGGGTGGGTCTCCGAGGGGAAACTCAGACGTGTTGGATGCCGCCACCAGGCACACCGTGGTACGGTAAATAACACAAGTCTATTAGGATGCTGAGTCTGTTGACATCGTGTTGTATAATCTCAGGGGGAGAACTCGTCACGGTTGAGCTTGTCATTGTTTCCTACCAAGGAGAGTCACAGTTGCATCGATTCTTCACATCCAACGGCCAAGGATCGGCATGGCCCATCACTAGCCAGTAGCGATTCTAGCTATCGATCAATGTACTTTGTCTCGTCTAATAATAACCGAGCTAACCAAGTCTAGATTCTCGAACCCACTTTTCTTTCATTCCCTGGATGTGCTTGTCTCACATCACCGGCCGTTGATCATCCTGGGATTTTCCGTCATCGCTCCGCTTTTTCTTCCTCTTCAGACTTCATCCGCTCGTTGCTTCTTGTTCTCAGTCTCCTCCCCGCGCTGTATCTGCTGGTCGCTTCAGTTTTGCTCTGCTTTGGCTCTCGCTCTCATTCATGTCGAATTGCCATTCGCTTCGCCTGTGATCTCTGCTGGCGGGACACAATGGATCCGCGCCAGAGCGTAGGGCCTCGGGCCGATGAGTCTGGAACAGACAAGTTCCTCGAGCTGATCGCCAATCCCTTCAGATCCCAGGTACGATGGACTGGTCACCAACAACATGGATTCGTACTTCTTGTACTAACTACCGGCACCCAAAGTTCGATGTCAGTGCTATTTGGGCCTCGCTAGGCACCTCTCTCGGCGTCTCCATCGTCCTCGCTCTCCTCTTCTCTGTCTTCCGACCCCGTCACAATCTGGTCTATGCGCCAAAAGTCAAGCATGCAGACCGTAAACATGCTCCGCCTCCAGTGGGCAAAGGTCTTTTCTCCTGGATCAAGCCCGTGATCAACACTCGCGAACCGCAACTCATTGAGACGGTTGGATTGGACGCTGCCATTTTCTTGCGGTTTACCAAGATGTGTCGCAATATCTTCATCTTTTTCAGCATTATCGGATGTCTGATCTTGGTGCCGGTCAATATTTCGCAGAGTAAAGTTGTTGACAATAGTGCCGCGACGGCATTGACCAAGATGACTCCGCTGTACGTAGCAAATCCGACCTCGATCTGGAGTCAAGTCGTGTGCGCCTACTGTTTCGATATCATTCTTGCATTCTTCTTGTGGAGGAACTACAAGGCTGTGAGGGATCTTCGACGCCAATACTTCCAGAGCTCCGACTACCAGCGAAGTCTGCACGCGCGAACCCTCATGATCTCCGACATTCCGCCCTCGGACCGCACCGACGAAGGCATTCTGCGCATCACTGACGAGGTCAATCCCACCGCTGCGCTTCCTAGGGCGGCGATTGGCCGCAATGTGCGCCATTTGCCCGTGATCATCAAAGAGCATGAGGAAATGGTCCGAAAATTGGAGTCCGTACTGGCCAAGTACCTCAAAAAGCCAGATCAGTTGCCCGCCAAACGGCCTACTATGCGTCCGCCGAAAAGCCAGCGAAGCAAGCATCCGAATGGCAAGGTGGATACCATTGACTATTTGACGGTGCGCATCCGCGTTCTGGAGGAAGAAATCAAGCATGGCCGGGCGTCGATCGACCGCCGCAATGCGATGCCGTACGGCTTTGCCAGTTGGGAGAACATTGAGCACGCACACGCTGTGGCATGGACTGCCCGCAACAAGCATCCCAAAGGCACTACAATTGCCCTCGCACCTCGACCGAGTGATCTCATCTGGGAGAACTTGCCTCTGTCCAAAAAGGCCCGCAGGTGGAAACGCTTCCTGAATGTGATTTGGGTGACTGCTCTGACTATTGTCTGGATCGTACCTAACGCCCTCATTGCGGTGTTCTTGGCTCAATTGAACAATTTGGGTGCTGTTTGGCCCAGGTTCCAGACTTCGCTCTCGGCGGATCCCAAAGTCTGGGCCGCGGTTCAGGGTATTGCCTCGCCTGCAATCACCTCGCTCGTATATCTGGTGCTGCCGATCATCTTCCGACGCCTTTCAATCCAGAGTGGAAGTAAGACCAAAACTTCCCGCGAGCGACATGTCCTGGGGCAGTTGTATGCGTTCTTCGTTTTCAACAACCTTGTCGTCTTCTCGCTGTTTTCCGCAGCGTGGACTTTCGTCGCTGCCGTCATTGACAGGACGAAGACGGATGAGAATGCTTGGCAGGCTATCGTCGACAGTGATCTATATAACAAGTTGATGAGCGCATTGTGCACTGTGTCGCCCTTCTGGGTGACTTATATTCTGCAGCGCAACTTGGGAGCCACCATCGACCTGGTGCAGATGATCAGTCTGGCCTGGGTGTGGTTCGCCAAGACGTTCCTCTCGCCCACGCCTCGCCAGTCGATCGAGTGGACTGCGCCGCCGCCGTTCGACTACGCCAGCTATTACAATTACTTCCTTTTCTACGCAACCGTTGCCTTATGCTTCGCTACTCTTCAGCCGATTGTGCTGCCCGTGACGGCACTCTACTTTGGTGTTGATGCTCTACTGAAGAAGTACCTGCTCATGTACGTGTTTGTGACCAAGAACGAGTCTGCCGGTGCTTTTTGGCGCGCACTGTTCAATCGTCTCGTCTTTGCGAGCATTCTCGCCAATGTCATTGTCGCACTGGTCGCCAAGGTCCGTGGTAGCTGGACGATGGTGTTCTGCATCATCCCATTGCCAATCTTGATGCTGGGCTTCAAGTACTACTGCATGAAGACCTTTGACGCAGACATCATGTACTACAATCGCGGCAACCTCACCGACGCCGAAGCCATTGGCACCTCGAAGTTGAGCAAGAAGGCCGCAGACCGCCTCAATTCCAAATTCGGCCACCCAGCCCTCTACAAACCCCTCATGACTCCCATGGTCCACGCCAAAGCCGCCGAAGCCCTGAAGGAGATCTACCAGGGTCGCCTCGACCACGGCGACATGAACAACGAGTACTCAGATATCGCCATGAACCCCATGCTCCCCTCGCAACCAGGCAAAGCCGAACCGGCGCCCTTCGAGGTCGTCCCGGAGGCGCATCTGGACTTCTCGTACTTCAAGGACCGCGCCGACTTCCGCGAGGAATTCGGCGGCGGCATCTACGGCCGGCCGGAGGATCTGATGACCGAGCGCTCGCAGACACCACGCAGCATGCTCGGCGGGGAATGGTCGCCCTCTTCATCCCGTGCTTCCTCACCCGCACCGTCCTTGCCTTCGTTGCAGGGACTCAAGATGCACGAGGGCTACCAGGATCCGGAGCAGGCGCATATTCACCCAGCCTTCCGTGTCCCACTATCACGCGGGGACAGCGGGAATGGGGCGTATCAGTCCGATGAGCTAGAGAATCGCCTTCTCAGTCATGCACAGACGCCCGGCCAGGTGGATACGAATCCGCTTGATCGCTGGCGAACGGGCGGGTATGGTCCTGTGCAGCAGGATGATGATCCGTATCAGACTTCGTACGAGGCGTACCGTGGAGCGCGGTAGTGGCTGGCCCTGCTGTGCTGCGTTTTTCTCTGTGAACCTCATTACTCTGTGCATATATTTGTATCGGTCTTGGTCTTGTTTATTGGCGATCATTGTTCATTGGGGTGATGGGTGGCTGCCTTGGATTCAAATGGGCATGCGTTCTTCTGTACATACATACCTCCATCTGCGGATACGATATCACGAACTTTTTCATTTTGTCTTGATAGACTGGAGGCGGGAGGGACGCTTGGAAATGACATCTCTATATACTAAATTGTACAAAAATACATTATCTCGGATGACGATTGGAGCGCAGATACAGCCGTCTGGTTGCTCATAGACCATTTTACCTGTGTTGAACATGCTACTGTATAACTAGATGCTACTCCATAGGTAACTCTTTGTAACGAATTCGTCCACATCCCTTCGAATCTTGCATTTCCCACGAAAACAGCTACATATAGCTCATCCGTCTGCCGGCGAACCTCGATATTAGCCTATGCATGGAAACACATCGATGCCAGGTCGTGCTCATGATGCAACTGCATTATCATCGACCTGCACACGCCGAATAGACGGCCACATACCCGTCTCCGTCTCCGTCGACCCCAGACACCCAAACAGACGCCGAGCAGACGAGACTGTCTCAACAGATGACCGGACGACAGATCCACACAACCCAAACAACCGTCCGCACACCACCGCGCACTTCACGATCAACCAGCGCCTCACTAGAGCCAGCTCATCCAGCTCATCCATGTGCATCAGTAATAGGAACAACACGTCTATAGCCGGCGACGGGTTAGCCACAACGTCCCCCGTTGTCGCGATAGTAGCCGGTAACCCATCCGGCGGATAAACAATTGTATTCCCAGAGTCAAACGTAAGAAAGAGATTCGCAAAGAGCAAACCCACCTGGAAAGGCGGACACATGCTCAGCATCCGCGTAGTTGTCAAGTACGTATCGAGTAACTCGAAATCCGCCGGTGGCTGGAAGCTTTCCATCTCGGACGACCGAACAACCAGCCGAATTCGTGTGCACAGATAATCGGGTTGGGAAAGCCGGACGTACCAGAGGTATGTATTACGACGAGGGGTTCAGGCCTGGCGGAAGTGCAGATCTTGCTATACGCAAAACTCGCACTATACATCGTATAGACCCGCGAGATCGGGGAGTGTCCAGATGTGCAGATTGCCCTGTTCAGCCGCGATAGCGTGCGCCTGCGCCCTCGGACTTGACGATGAGATCAACAAATGGTAACATTGCGTTTCTTTCATGAGCCGCGCTTGCCCGATGGTCAGCCCCGTAACGAGGCGGCGTCAAAAGCAGCTTATAGCTCCCGCCTAGATAGAAGTGAGAAGGACGACGGTGTGGCTTAGATCGTTTGGGCCTAGGTATGATATGATGTTGTCGGGAAGGACTCGCCAGGACCGAGCGTATTGGTGATCCAGCGGGCTAAGGCGTTTACGGCGTTGGCGAGCTTGCTGTAGGTTACTTTTGCAGGTTTCCGAGATTGTAGTTTGATTGGGGATTGATGGGCGGTTTCGTCGAGGGAGAGTTGGGATGAGTTTGGAAGGGTGTGTGTTTGCATCCCGGCCGAGAGCTGAGAAGATTTGTTGCCATTGTTGCGTTGTCTGGAAGTTGTTTTGCCTTCGGCTGCCATTATAAGTTCTTGAAACAGAGGCTGGGTCAGGCGTATCTTTCGGTGTCTGGGCTTCATCTCATACGCAGATATAGTCAAAGACGAGATGGCGTGAGATCACAGTCGAACGGAATGATGTTCAGCCATCCACCTTTTACAAGTTAGGTAGTTGTCAAATCCATCTAGCCAGGCCAGGGTATTCCGTGCCGCTGCATAGTTATTCAAGCGCTTACAGCCCCCCAAACTGCACGGCTCACGACCAAGTGCAAACACGTTGCAATTATGATGAATTAGATCGTTATCATGAGAAATGAAGCTAAAAGAAGAAAGACGAGGGTATCATAAACACTTCAAATGCAAGCGTAACCTCATTCACAAATGACCGGAGGCGATGGATACCGTCTCGGGGTATTCCGTCTCCCCATCTCCTCAATCTGCCGTCGTCGATACGCAAGATCAGCCTGCCGCTTTGCCTCCCTGGCCCTCACCCTCAGTCGTTCCAATTCAGTCTCCTCACGGGCCTTCTCCAGCTCCTCCATCTGCTTCTTCCGTTCCTCCTCATCGCGCGAGAATGCATAGAAACCCGTACCACGGTTGCGCACTTCGCCGTCTGCATCGTAGTGTGCAAATTCCGGATCAGGAGAGAGATCGCGCTGGGCTGCAAGGCGGGCCATTTGCGCCGCAATGTTCGCTTCTGGATTGAAAGCCTCGGATTGGATGGCCTCGCCGTAGATTAGATTCTGGGGCCGTACAGGTCGCCAGCGTTCCGCGTCGGCTCGCCCTCGATTCTCTTCTTCCTCTATTGTGCGGGCTACACGTGCAGCTTCGGCCCGGGTGCCATGGCGTGTGCGGCCAAACTCGTCTTCGTATGAAACAGTCGAAGCGTTGTCGTCGTCGTCGTCGTCGTCTTCACCTTCTTCCTCCAAGCCAGCCGCCTTCTTGCGTTCCTCCTCTGCCCACTTGGTATCAAAGTCGACCAGTCCGGCTTTCTCTCTGCGTCGCAGCCGTGAGATATAGTCATCTCCATCGTCCTCATCGCTATCTCCTCCCGCGAGATGTAGTCCCTTTTTCATGTCCTCGTACATGCGCACTTTCTTTGCCATCCGTTGCTTGGATCGATTCAATGTGGCGTCATCGATAGTCCCAATGTCTTGGCTGCGCTTATGAATTTGTTTGGCAACATGGTGTTCATCTTCCCGAAGATCTGCAGCTGCACGCCTATCCGCGCCCTTGTTCTGCTTCGCAAATAGATCGCTTTTGCCGGTCTTGGATGGTCGTGGGCGTCCGTGCGAAGTGGTACCCGAGCCCTGGGCGATGAGGGAGGACAGTTGGCTGGTGAAGGCGAGGTTGGATGTCGAAGTTATCTCTTGCGTCTTTGTGGCTTTCGCCCGGGGCTTCCCGTACAGCGAGGACTGGTCAGAAGTCATGCTGTGGCGATCGCAGCTTTGCAGCTGTCCCAGAGATGGTTGCAAGGACGGCGGAGTTGACGTCGATCTCCGGCTTGATAGCGATAGCGAGAACGATAACTAAAGATAGTGGCCAGGTTTTGCAGGCTGAAATGGCTGACTCAGCTGCTGCCCCGCGGACCCATGAGGTGACGAGCTCGAGATCTTTGACTCAATAATCCTTGATTCACTTATTTCTACCTTGTCGATTGTTGTTTCTTCCGCCTGATTCTAATCTGTGCAACTTCATATATCCTTGGTTGTGGATATACTCCCAGAGTTGATCAATTGACTGTTTCCATCAACATGTCCGCCAGCCCTATCTATCTCGGCGTTGTTGGTAGGATGCCCCTCCGCAAATCAAAGCTTCACTCTGTTCCTATGAAAGTCCTCTAATACCAATATTCTCATGCAGGCGTCGGCGGCGTTGGCACTGCATTCCTCTCCCAGCTTGCCCGCCTCCCCAATGCCCCCAAGCTCGTCCTCCTCGCCCGTTCCTCGCAGGCCCTCCTCGCTCCGACACCGGCCTACTCACCGGCCATCCCCGCTGCTGACTGGGACACCGCCGCCGCAGGCCCTTCCCTGACCAAGACCGGTGCCCTGCCCGCCGAGGAGATCGCGACGTACCTCGCCTCAGCTCCCGGCCGTGCGATCCTCGTCGACAACACCTCCGACATCACCCTCGCCCGCCAGTACCCCACATTCCTGAAGAAGGGCATCTCAGTCGTGACCCCCAACAAGAAGGGTTTCTCCGATGAGCTCTCCCTGTGGAAGGAGATCTTCGCCTCGGCCGCCGAGGGCAAGGCCTTCGTCTACCACGAGAGCACCGTCGGTGCCGGTCTGCCCGTGCTGTCGACCCTGAAGGACCTAGTCGCGACTGGCGACGAGGTCACCCGCATCGAGGGTGTTTTCTCCGGCACCCTTTCCTTCCTTTTCAACACCTTCGCCCCTGCTTCCGGCTCTTCGGACGCTAAGTGGAGCGCCGTCGTTGCTCAGGCCAAGGAGTTGGGCTACACCGAGCCCGACCCCCGCGATGACCTGAACGGCATGGACGTCGCCCGCAAGCTGACCATCCTGGCCCGTCTCGCCGGTCTGGAAGTGTCCCGCCCAGACTCATTCCCCATTGAGTCTCTCATCCCTGCTGAGCTGGCCTCGCTGCCTTCTTCTGCGGAGGGCATCGCCGAATTCATGAAGCGTCTGCCCGAGTTTGACGGGCAGATGGCTAATATCAAGGAGGCTGCTGAGAAGGAGGGCAAGGTTGTGCGTTATGTCGGTAGCATTAATGTCGCTACCAAGGAGGTCAAGGTTGGTCTGCAGACTTTCGAGAAAGATAGTGCCATCGCTGGCCTGAAGGGCAGTGACAACATCATCAGCTTCTATACCAAGCGGTACGGTGCCAACCCGCTGATTGTGCAGGGTGCTGGTGCCGGTGGTGATGTCACTGCCATGGGTGTTACGGCTGATCTGGTCAAGGTTCTGCAGCGCCTGCAGTAAGGGGAGTGCTATACAGAATAAAAGTATCTAGATATCCAACGATTTGAGGTTATGAAAAGCAATTGATTGTCAGAGCTGGGCAATGGTGACATGCTGAAAATCATATGCAAGGGGACTTGAGGCGGAGAATTAGGACCACGTAGCTCGGCACCGAAGTATTGAAAACCAGAAGATATATTCACGCTGAGTATGATTAAAGCCTGCCATGCCATAGTCATCATGCGAGGCTGCTGACATGGGATATCGCTATGCCAGACTGCGAGAATCCAACATCAAATAGCAGCATAAAACAAGCTCGCAAACAGATCGTAATCTGTATAAGAGATAAACCAAACCCAAACTCCATGCAAAATCCTCAGAAGGAAATAAAGTCAAGCCCGTCCCGCTACTCGACGCTTCAAATCACCGTCCTGGAATCCATCGGCAGGAGGAACAACATGGTCTCGCCCTGTATCCGAGTCTCTCTCTGTAGTCTTACTGCTGACCGCATGCTCCGACCTCCCAGAGTCACTATCCGCACCCTCTGTCTCGGCGCCGCGCAACTCAAACACCCGTCGTTGTCCGTCCGGCCGTTCCTGTAAGCTCGGTGCGCGGGGTCGTTGGTAGCCGCGTGCGCGTCCTCCGATCCAGGGCAGTTCCCAGAGAATCATGCGGTAGAGGTACAGGCCAGCGTCGAAGACGACAAGGGCTGCCCATGGGGCGATAGTGATGAGGCCGAGGAGGAACTGTTATGCGACGAGGTCAGCCGGTGTCACTATCTTCAAGTGACCGATCTGCTTGATGCCATGATCAAGATCAAAAGAGTATATGGACATACAAAGATCCTCACGGCCCAGCTCTCGAACTGGATGAGCTGCGGCGGGAGAATGGAGTACCACGCCATGATCTATGACGGTGGTGATAAATGTCCCTTGTAAACAGGTATGCCAAGCGGGCGGACGTCCTTCACACCGTCCTCTCGTGGCGCTTTGTATGTCGAGCAACTAATACTCCTCACAGGCCTATTGTCTCGGGTGTCGACACTGCTCCGTGTGATACTGTGCTCCCCCACGCCCCATAATCCGGGGTAACGCGATAAAGCTGCCCGGGGCAGGTGGGAATGGATGTCCGAGAGGTTGAGAGTGCGGCGCAGACCACAAAGATATACTTCTGCTCAGAGTTGAGACGAAGCTATTTCAGTCCGGAAGCGCGCCCCTCCCCGCACGGTCCCTCGTCTGGAGACAAGGGAATGGGGGGGGTGTTTTATTGGGACGGCTTGCGATGCGGAGGTAGGAGGCGGAGTCGGAAGCCGAGGCAGCTAGCTGGATTGCGGGAGCTGTGGGAGAGGGAGGGGATCGGACAGTCGGCTTCAGAGAGACACAAAAAGGAAAGGAGTGGATTGTTAGAGTTCGCGATGCTTCGTCGTCTGATGCTCTTCTCAGCTCGGAAGTGGAGGGAAGCTAAAGAACGGGGTGGAGCTGGGCAGAACAGAGTTACGAACCGCGAGGCCGCGGAGCCGGGCTGGTCCCAATTAGGAAATTTATCAGCAGAGTACTGGATTCCCACACTCTCTACGATGTATTCTTCTTTTCGCAGACCGAGTGACAACTGCCAATATAGAATCCATTCCCATGAGACATCAGGCTAATCGGCAAACATGACCTTAAAGCTGAACCCCGCACTCCACCCATCCCAGCCTCAAGCCAATTGCAACCCACCAGGACCAACAGAACAGTATGGCCACCAAAGCAGATCAAACGGAACAAAATACCAATAGCTCCGCCATGAGAAGCAAACCCCCATCCCACTTTTATCTTGCTCATGACAATCATATCAGCATAAACTCATCAGTCATAACCAAGGCTCGATGGAACTAGTCGTTGCCACAAGCCGAGGGTGCGGCAACGCAGTTGCGCTAGTATTTCGCCGCCAGGGCTTCCATTTGATCCAAAAAATCTTCGGCATCTATATTTCGAACCTTGATTAGCAGGATTTATTAGTTAAGAGACAGGAGACATACCCTCGGGAGATGCAAACTTCAGCACATGCTCGCCGCGATTGGTCAGCGGCGGTGTGTAGTCATCGGCCGACATCAGGATAATCGGCTTCAGATCACGGATGATGACAGTTCGGTCGTCGACCATACGCAGCCAGTTGCGTCGGCTAAAGAGGGGAGTGATAAAAGCGGTCCAGACGGGGGTGCTGTAGTTGATGCAATTAGCAAACTGCTCCGATCCGAACAGAGGGCTCTAGTCCAGTGGCGCATCACTTACTGGTCCATGTCCCCTTTGTGAACGGAGGCCTGGAGTCGGACAGCTTTGGTGGTCTTGTCGCGGTATACGCGTAGGGCATGCGGGTAATTGTCGTCGATAATTTGACTATCACTGGTTGGATGGTCCGTCTGATAGGGTTGGAATATGAGATTGACTCACCCGCCATAGATTTCCTTCTCCCCATCCAACTCATAGTCGCGGATATCCTCGACAGGATGACCAGCGTCTTGAGAGCGGAGCGCCAAAAATGCGACGTAAAATGCAACCATGTCTGCTGAGAAGTTAGTTCATGTTTTGGTCTCACAATTCCCAGCTCGGCTGTTCTTGGCAATACGCACGCTCAATGGTTGTGAACAGAATACTTGCCCACAAGACAAGCTCGGTGCCGCCACGACGTCTCCGGCACAGTTGGAGATAGGGTCCTTCTCGCATAACCTCCAAAAGGTTCAAAGGTAGACAATAGTAGTCGCTAGGGCGGGACCTACGCGGGAGCTTGCAGACAATGGGAACGCGATGGTCGCGTTCACGTAGATAAAAGTATACAGTCATATTCGAGTCGTCATTGAAGGCTCTGCAAGATTCCGTTAATATTGGGACTTTCGTAAACGTTCCTGAAGATTCTCAGGGGTGCCTTAGAGGTGCCTTACAATTGAAGCAGCAGCTCGAATCCCTGCTCTCGAAGCCATGGCTTGATCCCAGCGTGGAGATCGCCGAAGCAGCCCGCTCTGTCAGGTCATGATAGTCAGTATAATGAATGATATAACAAAGACAATGTGGCTTGAAATCATGTCCCACCTTTCCCGTCCCGGGGGAAGCGGGGTCTCAGTGTCAAATGTCGTAAAGACATCCTTAATCCAGTGGTATTGGATCACATCGGAGTGAGTGGATTGGCTTGTACCCGTTGCCGATGCAGACCCCAAGGGCGAGCTCGGCACCTCGGGTGCGGAAGGAGGAAAATCGGAGAAGGACGCAGAGGATGGGAATAACGGAGGTTGAGGGGAGAGATGCGGTGGTCGATGTTGTTAGATTGTTTTTGCTTTTGTTGAAGAAGCCTGCCTTCAATGACAGATTGACGGAGAAATTCATTTGTAATNAAAGAGTATCAACTATTTGATCGTTGTGCTTGCACTGGCTTTAAAGCCGAAGATTCTATCATTTTATGGTTCTGATAGAGAGATGACCTTGTGTCCGCTCTGGAAGGACTTCGCGCTCTGGTGCGAGATCCTGTCACAAAAACCTACGCACTCCGCCTCGACAGGGACTATTATGAAGAAGTGATTGCGAAGTGGGAGAGCAAGGGTTACGTTCAGCTTAATCCAGATGCGCTCACATGGACTCCGTACATCATGGGACGCAACAACCAGTCTCATTTCGACCGTGCCCTCCATGCGGTCGCACCTCGCGACGATCCCGATGAGAACGACGAAGAGCAGGATTCAGGAGAAGGCGCGGATGAAGACTCAGTGCCGAGCGGAACAGACACAGATGCACTCGGGGCACCCGCCGGTCCTCCCTCCACCGCCGCCCTTTTGCAGGCTAACGGCGTTCAAGAGCCTCAGTCTCCAGCGCCCCAACCGGTTCCCAACCCAGCTGCCGGTATTCCTCCCTCCCGCTTTGAGCTTTGGCCCCCAGTACATGTCCCCGCTCTTCCCAAACGCAAACCTGGACGTCCATTTGGCAGTTTGAAGGCAAGTCACTCTCGGACACCTACAGGTACGCGGACGAGTGGCCGCAACACACCGCGGCGAGCCTCAGGGCTTCCCGCTTTCACTCCCAACGGCCATACCCCGAGTATGCGTCGCGGTCGGAGCGCCATGACGATTGACTCTCCAGCGACGGGCGCTACTCCCGCTCAGAACGACGATGTCGATGATACGGAGCTCGTTGATGAGGAGGCGGGTCTTGACCCCACTCCTGAAGATCTTGGCCTGGTGGTGGATGAAGCAGCCACGCCGGCAACAGGTGGTGATGCCATGGAGACCGAAGAGGCAGAGCAAAGTGAACAGAACGGTGGTGATGTTCAAGAGGACACTGCAGAACCCAAAACCAACGGCTTCAACCATGATGAGTCGGAGGCTGCAGTTGAGTCTGACGCTGATGGTGACGCCGAACCCGACCCCGAATTTGAGGCCGAACCTCTTCAGACACCCGCGAAGAAACGGACATCGGCATCCAATTCTCCGATTGCTACATCACTAAAGGCGAAAGGAAAACAGTCCGATCACCATATCAAACCCCCTCAGTCCATCAACCGCAAGGCTTTAGTGGAGAAGATTCAAGTGGTTTTCTCTACCGAACCGGAGTCAGGGAAGCGACGTAACAGCAAAATTTCCGCTAACGAAACCAATGGCATTGACTCCGACCTTGATGCCGAGGGGGAAGACGATATTGACGGCGAGTATGAAGTGGATGGCGACGTGGTAATGGAGACATGAGCCTTATCGCGGGGAAATGTACATCCAGGGACATGAAGTACGGGCGCTAGTGAATGCTAGCATACCCGCGACGTTGCAACGCATCAGGACAGGGCGTTTTTGTTGTTTCGATCTGGGTTTTCTTTTCCATCTTCATCATCTACAAGTACGCTTCTTCAAGACCCTTTCTCGTTTTCCAATTCTCGGGGATGGGGGTCCACCCACGTCCCCCACGATCAATCGATTTGTCGCCCGATGCGTCGATTGCAGGCTTCGCTTTTCTTTTCTTCATCTTTCCTTGTTGCTCGGGGATGCTCTTGCGCATTTTTGTTCTACTGTCCAGCCGGGAGCGCGGATCCGAAGCCAGGCGTTATTCTGGGTAGTGCATGGGAATCCTTATCTTTCTATTTCTTAATCCATCCCCATTCGACTCCCCGTTTGATATGGCCCCAGCTATGGGCATGTGTACATATGCCCTTCTCAGGCGGGTAACCTGACCTCGTTGACCAGTGTACTAGTGTCGTGAAGTAAAGTGATCTACCTGACGATCGAACCATGGTCTACATTCTGCGAATCCTGTAGAGTATAGCAGTAATTCGGTGGTACCCGTATATGCATGTTTCACCCTAATAGTATGATATCTCGTAGCCAGTTCGTGTCTATCAATCAACGTACCGTGTCACACCCGACGCAGTACCTAATGAGATGTGATATTGACAGTCGATCGACACCGTGCAGCAAACCATCGATCCAAGCACCAGCCACACTAGACAGGCCTACCTCGAACTCGATCAAATCCATAGATGCCCGCCCAATGTGTCCAGGCGCAGGTCGCGCAATGGGACGGTCGATGGAGCAGAAAGTCGATTTGCTTGACTGCGGGGTACTACAGTCCACCTGTTGGAGCGGGCACTGGTCCAAAGGATGGTGAGAGGAAGAGAATTCAAAGGGGGCCAGAGCGGGCGTGGAACGGTCTCGAATTCAAGCCTACAACTGTCATTGAACTCGAGAACGATTACTCCTGCATATCTGCGAATTTTGAAGGGAGAATCACATCCTTCCAAGAGTGCAGTAGGGCTCTAGGGACAATGTGAGGTGTCCTACAGGGACGATAGGTTGTTCGAGTACCCGGTACATCACAATTCTTATCTTAATTTGTTCCCTGTGAACAGAACACAGTGAAGTGGGCGAGGGCGACCCGACAACGCGGAACCTCGGAGAATAAAAAGGGGTTTTCCATACCGCCGACCCATCGAGTCTTAGTCGTGATAACGATCGAGCGAAGCCCTTGATCACTGCGAATATCGACAAGTCGAGCTATCGCAATTCTCAGTGGCATGAAGTCCACGATAGGTAATTCCATAAACAGTAATCAACTGCCTGGCAAACCCCGATCGGCACGATCGGCGGTCGGACCGTCGCTTCACTCGGTTCACTCGGTTCCCTCACGGCCCCCTAACTAAAGGAAGAGTACTTACTACTAACGGAAGGATTGACGGGCGTAACCTGGAAACAGTTAAGGCCAGCTGTCAGAAGGAGGGGTTCAACCGTTTCAGCGAGAGAGCCCATCCATGGAACCGCTGGGCGCCCGGCTTGGGCCTAACCCGCGGGCCTCACTTTAAGCATAACTGCATAGCGTTCCAGAAGACGGTGATTCTTGGGTCGGGGCCGCTGTCAGATAAGGAGTCTTGTTTTGATATATAGTACCCAGGTCCCTAGGTAGTAGGTACTATAGCGCAAACTTCATACTTTTGAGATACGCTGGTCAAGGCACTCCATTCAAGAGGTTGCCTGTATCATATTTCTGTTGTTCCCATACTGATAATTTCCCCTGACTACGAGTTCTACCACCTGGTTCAGAGCGTCTAGCATCTAGCAATAGCAAGGATACTGTCCTACACTGCGCCCTACTCACGCTCTGATTAGTTCCTACTTTTATTTCCGATGGGGGTGTCCACGGGCTGTCCCGCTAATAAGATGTAGCCATACTAAAATTTCCGGTGCCACTTCATCGTGCGTCGGGACTCGGAGCTGGCTTGAATCATCGATTTGTCCCCACGTCTGCTCATAGTCTTCACCACCACGCGGGTTCGTGGGTATGTGGAGTGTCCCTTTTTATTGACTTCGAGTCCCTCGGTGGAGAGGCTTGATGTGCTGTTCAATCCGTATTAGCCTGAGCAGGGAAATTTTCTATCTGCTTTTCTCGTTTTCCTTTTCCCTTTCTTACCCTCGTCGCGTCTGTTGCTTTTCTTTCCTTTTTTTTCTCCACTGCGCGATGCGTTGGCAACACCTCCGCGCTTGATTCGGGTTATGGGTTTCGCTCGGCTCCTCCGAGACCATCCTATTTCTTTCCTCTTCCACTCTCCCTGGACATGCAGGCAGTTCGCATCAAGGCTGGCCTTGAGGCACCGTTGCAGCGTTGCTTTCCTGGAATTGGAGCGATGCTCGGTGTTTGCGCCATTCCCTGCAGCGGCCATGCGGCCTGGCCAGGAACCAACGGACCTTTGCAGAAATGGGAATCCAACCACAGTTTGGGCTGAGGCTGGATTGAATTAGACCTATCTGGTATTTACTGGACCATTGGGGGTTACTTTTTTTTTTTCTCTTCGGGCGAGTTCCAGAGGTCTGCTCTCCCCTCTTGTTTACCCATTTTCCTGTGAGAGGGCACCAGCGGGCGGATCTTTCTAGCGGGGCCAAGCCCACGAACCTGCCTGTGTCAATACGGCGGGTGTGAAAGACCCGCGAGCATGATGAACTGGCATAATGACGGTTGAATGCTGATCAAAAGGGTTTATCCAAGCCCGAGTCGACTCGGTCTTCACCCAATGCCGTCATCCGATAGACTCGACTGAGTCGCGTCTGGTGTGTTTCTCCTTGCATGATCGCGGCACTATCGGGGTCTTCGGCGATGCTCGTCGTCAGGAGTGGGCCGCTTGTCATATCCAGATGCAGCAGCAGTGCGCGCCATGCTTTTGTTCCCTTCCTCTTGAGTCTGTCCAGGCCTGTCTTCACCAACTGGGTGTTGTTCTCTTCGGACAATGCACAACGCCGAATACGCGAAACTGGGACTCTTCTTTCCCCTCCCCCTCTCTGACCCCGCTCCCCCATCTCTTGACGAGGAATCTTCCTTGTCTTCAAGTACCAAAGGTACGGTAAACACTACCAGAAGCACAACGGGACTTGACTTGCCCAAAAGTACCATACAGCCTTTTCTCACAAGCACCCCCTCATCCTTCCCCTCTCAGCCGCGGCGGAGCTAAGCGGGAACACAGTGGCAGGTGTGGCGCACAGTACATCCCAAATCTCATTGCGAGGCCAGATGAAGAACGGGATCTGCAAACTGGGCACTTCCAGTCCAGTCCACAGGCCTCCCATCGGTGATTCGTCTCCGCCCTATGCAGAATGCCCGATCGCGCAACTCTTGGACCCCCAAATTATCCCAACTGCGCCCGAGGACGAAAAAGTCAGCGACAAGGCTTTATTCTCCCCCGCCAAATCGGATCAAAAGGGGATGTTCAAGTATCCCGATCCCAGACGTGCCCAAACTGTGCAGCCCGCATCCCCCGTCCAAGATCTCCCACTCCCTCTCGCTTCTCAGTTTTGCTGCTGAAGCTGCATGACACACAGACGATGTGATGCATCGAATCGCACATTCATGCGGAGGGTTCGTGCCCGGTTGGACATTCTATTGCCAATTGCCTTTTCACTTTACCCTGTGAGGATCTTGTCTTGGCTTTTTTATTTGCTAATCCCCGTCTTCAAGTCGGCGCTTTGGCTTTTCGCTTTAGCTTATTTTTTTTTCCACCTCGTCGCATCATGACCCGGTATGCCTCGTTTGAATTCTGCCTGTCGACTTAATGTGCTCATGCCCGGTCCGCGCATCCGAAATCTCATTGCGCCTGATTTCGTTAACGGCGACGCAACAAGATTGACTCGAGGTCATTGTCTTTACACTGCGTCCCTCTGACAACGGGACAGCGGCGCATTGCAAGGGCATCGGTCTGTGAATCGACAGCATCGTCTTTACCGGGGATTCCCGTGACCGACGAGGGGATCATTGTTCCCGTGGAAAACAGGACAGAATCAAGGACGGGAGCTTGCCGAATTTCGTGTCACGAACGAGGGGAAGGCCAAGCGAAGACAGAAGGCGAAGGTCATCGTGACTGTGGACTCGAGAGAATAAACAAGACCAGAGCCCACAAACCCGGTAAGAGAATCCCTATGATAAGCTCGTCAAAGTCTGAGTTTACGAGGAGGGGTCAAGTGGTCAGGTCGCCAGTCCAGTCGCGGATCAAGCCTGAGCATTCCACACCCCTTTCGGTCAACGGGCAGATGACATAAGAAAGTCTTTGGAGCTCGCAGCAGGCTTGTTTGCTCACCCTTGTCGGACTTTTGCGTTTTGGCTTTTTCTCTGGCTGTGCTCGGATTTGAAACTAAACCTTGCTAATCAGGCTGCCTTGAATCTTTAGGTTCTCCAAGACCAACTGGTGCGCTACTGTCTCAGTAGTCTGCCCGGTTTGTATGTGGGGTGCAGCGCGCCGTCTTTGTCTCCACCCAGAGCCTCCCGATCAGCTGGGGGAAGCCACCCAAAAGTGACTTCTGACTGGCCCTTGAAGCCAGTTACAAAGCTAATAATCCCACCTAGCAGCACATCAACTACGCCCACAAGCTATAAGCAGCAGGCCAGCTCGTCCGCCAATTTTCCAGTTTCGGACGCCCCAGATCCTGGTCCAGGACAAGGCCATGCGGCTTGGATCTTGCATATCCGGGAATCCACTCTGACTGGAATGCTTAGACGCCGGAGCAAGACCCGAGTCCACTTTTTGGTGGTTTGACAAAAGCTCATTTGTTCCTTCTGGTTGGGCTTCACCACCCATTACGTGCATAGCCGGGGAGGGCCGTTTTCGCGCTTCCAGTTGGTCCCATCGCAGCCAAGGCTAGTCGACACCCGAGTTACCAGCCGACCAGGCTCGATCACCAGGCTCGATCAACTGGCGGCTCGGATTGGGAGACTCATTGGAAGCTTTTGGAAACCAGAGGGCTCTGTCTTTCTGTATTTCTGTCTGTCTTTCTAATTCTTTCTTTTCATTCTTACTCGAACCCCTCCCGTTACGCCCATCGCCACTCCCTGTTACGGAGGACACCAGGCATTTTCAACGTGCGCTTGGCCCCTCGGCCGACTGAATGTGTGCGCATCATCCCGATCGTCGCCAGCGTCAGTGCCACCGTGCCCACGAACCGTGGTTGACTCAGTCGACCAAATCGGGCCCGGTCAACCGCAGCTGGACCCTCTTGGCCATATTTTCGCTTTTTTTTTTCTGCTACTCTCCTCCACTTTTTTTTTTCGTCTTAACCGTCTACGGTCTTGGACGGCGGGTGACCCTCTGGTTTCCCAACGGTCGAGAGGTCTGTTCGGGCTCCACTCTTCAGCTATTCTGTACTGCGGCGAAAAGCAGTTTGGGAAATCTGATTTTTCGTGTCTCGGTTTTCGGGCCCTTTTTGCCTCTTTGTGTTTCTTCATCACTGTGGAGGGGGGAGTATACAACACGTCCTCGGCGAACTGCTCTGCGTCCCTTTCTCCCATTTTTTCCCTCTCAGACCGAGCCCCGTTGAACCTCAGGCGGGGACTGAAGAGAGCCGTGGAGGAATCTTCTCCGAATCTCTTCCCCTCTTTCCTTGTCTCGTCCATCTTGTGATTGGTTACGCGGTCCATAAATTTTTCAGGTCCAATTCTCCGTACTCTCGACGGAGTCCAGGCCATAAGTCGATACAGAACGCTGATTTGCTCGCGGGGGAAATTCGACGCCCAATTGAATTTTGCGCTTAATCGAGTGTTGGAGGAGGGGCACCCCGGGACCTGCATCTGCACCTGCAGCATTAAACCAGTCAACCTCTGGCGGTCGGAAACGACTAGTAAGAGTCAGGACTACTGCTATCGAGTTTTTGTCTGGTGTGGTTATCTTGCGATCTTGGGATCTGGCCCCTGGCATCTATAGGACGAGATCTTGGTGAACTACTTGCTGTACCACCACTGCCATCAGTACTAACTACTACACCACCACCGCCACTTTGCGACTGGTTTAACCACAATTACCTTTCCCTACTACTCTTGCTGTTTTCTACCTCGACGACCGTTACTGCCACTACGCCTTGTTCTGTTGTTGTCTGCTCTTACCGTTCGCAGCGTCCGTTTGCGGCACCGCATTTTCCATCGCACCACCACCACCACCACCAGAACCACTCTCTGGCTGTCAACCATATTTCCACTGCCGGTTCATCCACCCATTTTTCTTCCACTTCTTTCATCCTCTGTCGTCATCTCTCAACCCATCATCTGCATTCTTCACACTGCTTCTCGGCACCATTCCATGGGACTTCGCCTGTCGGGGACTGCTTCGACGCTGGTACTGCTCCCGGCACGCTCCATCTGCAAGTCTGGGTTCGCCTTCCATTCTTCCTTTCCTTCCCTCCCCCCACTACAGCTCACTTCGCCCTCCACCACGGCCATTCCATCCACCATCCATCACCACTTACCTATCTCCCATCTACCACCGGCGCACACCTTCACGACATCGTGACTCGTGTTGTCTACTTTCTCTTTCCCCCCGGACCCATTCTTTCTCATCTCTCCTCTCCTTTCTACTCCGTTACCCTTTTTTCCCTTTCCCACTACCTGTGCACCCGTGGACAAACCTCGTTGCTGCTCCTCCCGAACCAACCGTCCTGCACTGACCTCGAGCTCGTTTCCTCGGCTCTTTACCCGCAGGCTCTTGTCTGCCTGTACCTTTGATTCTTTTATTCTTTCATATCAAATAACCCACACCTTGGGTCCTGGTTCCACCTCTCCGTCTTGATGAGTGCATCGACGTACGCCGACGCCTCTCTCTCGCGCGAAGCCCAAAGGTACGTAGCCAAAAATAATCCTACATCTGAAAATTTCCCATCATCAGTTCCTCAATACACATTTTCTCGTACGCTGTGCATGTACCCTCCTCTTCATTCTTATTTTCCCTTCTCCCTTCGCTTGGTCTTCCTACTGGTATCCGTGCCTGACAGGGTCGCAACTCTTACTCGGTCGTCCAGGAATTCCCACTGACCATGTTGTCCAACACCAGTTCTGACTTTGACCTGACCATACGCCAGCAGCCCGACCGGGCGCGCGTGGCCGGGGGCAAGGAGAAAGGTAAGTTCCATTGATTCCCCTCCCATTTGGAATTTCTTGACAGTGATTCGCGTGGCTCTGGATGCACTTCATCGCTTCTCGTGGTGGGGGGGCGTGAGGGGTGCGGTCCGGGGCCGCGGGGGAAGATCTGGCGAGCAAGGTGACCCGCAGTCACTGACCGGCCTCACAGAGCGCAAACCCATTGATCCGCCCCCGATCGTCCAGCTTCGGGTGCGCGAGGAGGGTTCTTACCTGGCGCAGTAAGTCAATGTCGAGTCGAGTGGTTTTGTACCGTGGAGGCTAACGTCCGTCCTGCGAAAAGACACTACCTGCAAAGCCCCTACTATTTTATGTGCTGCAGCTTGTACGATGCTACCGAAGATCGACCAGTGCCTGTCGCACCATCAACAGCGCTGGCAGGAACCCTAGTCTCGTCCCTTCACCGGTTGAAGGACGTTGACAACAGTGGTAAGTGCTCCGTCAGAAGCCAAGAGAGCTGTTCACTCGCAACTGTCCACGTGTGAAGCGCAGTCAATGGCTGACCATGACTTAGATGGAGGGTTCTTTGTCTTTGGTGACCTGTCAGTGAAGATTGAGGGCGAGTTTCGTCTCAAGTTTACTCTCTTTGAAATGCGCAAGTAAGCCGCGTGCCCACCATTTGCTCTCTCCGGTCGGAGATGCCCGGAGCTCAAGTGCAGCGAGCGCTAATGGACAACCAGGGATGTCGTTACTTATTTGAAAACCGTGATCTCGGATCGGTTTAAGGTGTCGCCTCCGAAGAACTTCCCGGGCATGATGGAATCGACGTTCCTCTCGCGGTCCTTTGCAGACCAGGGTGTGAAATTGCGCATTCGCAAGGAGCCTCGCACGATGATGTAAGTTGAAGAAGCTCGTCTGGACTGTGAGACAGACCGGCGGGATCGACACTGTGTGAGGGATTGTTCGCTGACAGCTACGTACAGGAAACGCTCTGCGCCTCGTCCAGACGAGTTTCCACAGGCGATCCCTCCACGATCGCCAGATCGCCAATCAGTTCAAATTCCCCCCGCTGCGACGGGATTTACAGGATACCCGGCTACGGCGACAACGAGTCGAGATTACAGCCAGTATTACGGCGCCCCTCCTGTCAAGCGCCATCGCACCTCCATCGATTACGGCAGACAGCCCATCTATGAGCAAGACAGCAGGATGGCTGCTCGCCCCATGGATCCATATAGTCAGCCGGCGCCAATGTACGGCCAGCAACCCGCATACCAAACTCCGGCCATGCAGTCGTACCCAACGAGCCAGGTGGTGCCGGATTATGGGGTTCGTTCACCATTTCCTTTGGGAGCGCATTCGTTGTGGTTTTCATCAACAGAGCACTTGACTAACTAAATATTCTTCGCTTCGGTCCTTAGATGCCGTACGGCATTCATCCATCAGCAGCGCCCATGTCTCAAATGGCCGATCCTTCCGGGCAGACTCGGCCCAGCCAGCAAGCTGCGGTGGGGCAAATGATGGCGATGAATCAGCCTGGCACTCCTGTACGGCATCCCAAAAGTGAGTTTTAGTAGTGGAAAGGTCCCTGGCTAAGTATTTCGTTTCTCTTTGGACCCAACAGCAAACCCCAGACTCGACTGGAGCGATGATGGCCCAGGGATACCCCCGATCCGGATACCAGACGCCCGAAAACTCGACCATTCTCCCTCCACTGCAGCGCAGCTATAACCAGACCTCCAATGGGGCTGCCGCTCGCGGTTACTTTGACCTGGCGCCTCCGACGGCCAGCTCGATTTTACCTTCCCAGATGGCTCCCGAAGGTACTCGCTATGGATCTGGAAACGAGACTCCTCAGTGATACGATACGATGCGTGTTTTATAAATCAACAACAATCATATAACCCGAGATCAGAACTGGGACTGGATCGCGGGCTCTGGCTTTGGGGCTCTGGAATTTGGGGTCTGGATCGAAATCAAGATTTGCCCTTCTCTTCGCTCGTTTATGCTTTGGCCGGGTCGTTGACCTTGATGGATCCCACCTGGCTGTTTCCTACTATGTCCTTTTTACTTGTCCTTTTCGCTCGCTTTCCTGTCTGTCTGGATAGACGGGGGCTTTTGCTAGATATTATGTTTGTTCATGCTGGGTGGCTCTGGGGCTCTTGTTTGGTGCTGTCTGTCTTTTCTTTTCTTTTTTGGTTGTTACTGTTACTGTTCATGTTACTGGCGCTGTTGGACTGGGTAGAACTGGAAGGGTGTGGAGGCTTTATTCTTTTGTTTCCCTACTCAAAAAGTGAGGTTCGCATTCTCATGGTTCGTGGATTATCTCCTCGGTGTACATACTGGCGCCTCTTGTTAGCGGTTCATCACTGTTTTTAATTTGGTGATGGCCGCAATTCACTAGCTTATGCTGCTTCGATAACTTTCGTCCGCTCAACTGTCAGCTCTCCGTCTTTGGCTTTTTCTTCGTGCTGTGGCCGTTGCCCTGGGCAGTAGCGTGTGTTTGCTCACTTTCCACCAGAGCCGTCTTGTTCTTTCCTTCCTCGCACTTCCTTCCCTCATCGAATCCCTCTACCTTCCGCCTCGTCGGGATTATTTCGCACTTCCAAAACAACCCTTCCACCTCTTCACTGACCCACATGTCGCAGAAATGGATTCGTCTGAGAGCCCTTTCAGCAATCTCGATATTTGGTGTGATTGGTCTGGCGATCCCAATGATACCGTCCACGCCTGTATGAGCGTCGAGGTACGTAGACAAACAACAAACTGCCCAACCATGCGTCTCGTGATTGGGAGCTTCTGCTGATGACACCCTTGCGACCAGGTTTGGTGCACTCCAGGTTCCCAGATTACTCTTCTGGATACTTCCCATCCAGCTGTCGCCGAGGTCATCGATATCTCTCTCCATCCAGTGGTCAAGTTCAAGAGCCTGGATGATGTCAAACTACTCTGTGCGGATACGGTCACAGAGGCGAGCACGCAGACAAGCACTCAGGAATCGTCGCTGGCGGAGGATCGAGTCGATGTATTTGTGACGCCCGAAAAGCATGCCGTACCTGTGACGCCCGAGAAGAAACCACCTCATGCAACCTTACATCCCGGATACCCAAGCTCCCAGGTCAATTCACTTGTCTCTTCAGACTCGGGTAGTGTACTCCGAGCTGGACATACACCCGATGGGTCCCCCGGCGAGGGCCTCGACGCCTTCTATGCCACTTTCTACCGGGATGGGTCTTCCTCCGAGTTCCTTAGTGAAGCTGGATCGTCCCCCAGCAACCCGCGCAAGAGAAACGCCAAGGCTGCCTCTCTGCCCGACTCGGTCACCGACTCGGAGAGATCATACGGGGGTGAAAAGCTCAAGAGCAAGAGTCGCGTCCTCGCCAAGGGAAGACAATCACCAGTGTCTTCGACTACTTCTACCTCCAAGCATACACGTACGCGAAGCCTGATTCCTCGTCCTATGAGTGCGACCAAACATGTGCGTCCTGATCCTACGAAGATTCCTTTACCATCAGACTCGGTGCCCGTGTTGGACGTGGAGTTTCGACGGTTTGAGAACAGCGTGTCACCAGTATCGCCAGCAATGGGCAGTCGGGCCGAGGATGATCATGTCGAACACGAGAATGATACAAATACGCTTTCCGGGGAGCTGTTGACTCCTCGAGCCAGGGTTGCGGCTAAGCCCGGCCTGGATGGAAGCAACGACGATGCTAGCAAATCCCTGCAAGGACAAGACGCGGAGAGAGTTTCCAGGTTGGCGTCCGCTGTTAGCCCCTGTGACACGACACTCATGTCGGACTCGGTCGATGCATCGTTTGGAGCACTCCCGGCCCATGGGATTTCCCTTGTGCAACCCCCGACTCCTCTGCGCCCCTTCAACCGACCTCGTCTCGTCCTCGTCGGGGAGGAGTTCCAAGTTCAAGGCTCATTTGACATCGATCCAGCCTGGTACAAAGCCTCTGTGACGTTGGTTCTGCGCCTCCAGCCCGGTCGACCGCGCGGTTGGTTTGAGCTGATCGTGCCAGGTCTACCTCGCCTCGCCAAGGATGACCACGGTTACGTGTACCTCCGCCTACCAGATGACCAGGGATTAGAATATCGCACCTCGTCCTTTAAAAGATATGAGATCGTCGAAGGCTGTCTCATTGCGCAGTTTCCACCGATCCAGTCAAAACTGACCATCCCGCTTCGACCTTGTGATGCGCGCTTTTATGGATTCCTACGGGACTTCAAGGTCATCCAGACTATCCGCTCTCAGATGATAGCAGATAAACAAGACTCGGCCTTTTGCATAGTGGAGTACACGGCTGTCTGTTCGTTGGACCTCATTCAGCGTGACTTTTGCGCCGAGCAGTGTGGATTCTACATCTACATACATGGTGGCCCAGCCGGCGAATTCAGCTGTCACCTCGACAGTCCCAAGACCGATTTCCATACCATACAGCTGGACTCAGACCCTGAGTCTGACCTTGGGACTACGCAGCTCCAGGTTATCTGTACTCCATTGAATCTTGACATGTTTGTGATTACGTGGGAGATGCGACTTCCACGCGCCGAGGCCATCAGCTGGATACCGCGCATCACAGCTCTTCCAGACGGGTCTCGGATGGAAGAGGAGTTGCAAAAACGTTTCCTGTATGCTGAAGACGATGAATTAGAGGTTGTGCGTGGAGAAGTCAAGTCCAGACTTGTCGCACCGAAAAGATTGAACGAGGGGATGGGCTTCACGGCTTTGCTCATGAGGGTGGTCTGGTGGGTGTTCCTGCTTCTACCTATGTTTTACCCTGTGGGGTTTTACGATAAAGTCTTGGGTGATGAAGCGAGCCAGAAGATTCAAAATTTTCTTTGTGCGAAGTCTATCCTTTGCGCGCGGGGGAGCTCGGAAGAGAAGCTCGGTGTGCATCATACGGAAGAGACTGAGGCCGTTGGAGGGGATTCAAAAACGCCCGAGATCGTGGTTCCCATGGAAGATGCAGAGTTGGTTTCTCTTTCTGTGCCGGATGTGGTAGATGTGCAGACACAGGATCCTGTCCGTCCAACTTCGACCTCGTTGCGAGATCGTGTCGATTATTTCCTGGGGTGGAAGGGTCCTCTTGCTGTTGATGGAGTGTGAGCCGTTGGAGATGGGCTGGTGATAATAAACCGAGTTGGCGGGTTTCTTCCATGCTTTACTGTATGAATAGTTACGAGCTTTAGCAGAAAATCATTATGATGTCCGCATTTTGTACGAAATATTATCTTCTCCTGTATTCAACACTGTGGAAATCGAACACTGTTGAGCGTTGTGCTATGGGACAGGCGTTATCATTCATAGGTTTCCATGTAGTCTTCTCTCGCAAGGTATCATCAACTTCCAGTTGAGACCTATAGAGTCGATGAAGCTTGCGTGGAGCTCGCTCGAATACTTCGTTTATATAACTTTGTATTACGATAATCAGTAGGGTTACGAGATTAGGGGAATGGTATGCTTTTGTTTTTAAAGGGTTTGTAAGTGTTGTGACGGTTGTATTAGTGGGTTGTAATTTTGGGGCACATGGATGAGGTTTTGGGCATTGCTGGATGGACTGTGAGCATTGTGAGAGCATCGATAGAGCTTAGTATAAGGGAACGAAGGTTGAGGGTTTGATTCATGGGGTTGGAGGGTTCCAATTGTATTATGAAATTGTGGTCTGCCTTGGTACTATTTGGATATGGCTCGATTAGATGTTGAAATTCAGCCCTCTGTCAAACTATTGGATCAACTACACCAACAAAGACGACACCAGGGGACAGTGAGGTATTTGCATGATATGGACTATATACACTGCATTGCATCGCAATAACTGATTACTTGTCCTCCAGGTAAAAAGCCAGAACCTCCTCCACAGCCCACCGCAGCACAACCTCCATCCCAACCGCCCCCTTCCCCGGCGCTACCCTGACACCAACATCTTCTCTAACATCTACACCCTGTCCCACGCGCGCAACGATATCCCCTTCTCCCTCATCTGTGTCGTCCCCGCCAATCAACAACCACGCATGGTCACGCACGTACCTCGGCCAGACAATATCATCCACATACCCCGGCGGATCGGTCCAGAAGTTCTGCGGGGGCCGGTCATCTTCGCTCTCCAGATCGATTTCCCCCTTCTCCTGGGCGTTCTGGGGGGGTTGCGTGGTTGTAGGTGTAGGGGGCTCCGGCGCAGGACCGATAGTTACATACCCACTCCGCCCCTCGCGCCGCTGCTTGACAGTTGTGTATGCCGCGGGCAGGAAAAGCGGTAGTCCGATTTGCGCATGGACAGGTCGTAGGACACCGTGGTCTGTCGGGTAATGCTCATCTCGGACGGAGGCAGTCAGAGCCCCATCCTTAGCAGTACTCTTATACTCATACCCCTCCGGTGGTGCATACAGCAAAAACCCCTCCATAAAGACAAGCGTAGGGCTGCGCCTTCGCCCTTCCGCTTGTCCCTCTCCCACAGCAGCAGCAGCAGCAGCAGAAGCAGCAATCCTCTCCTCAACTTCCCGTCGCAAATCCACCACCAAACTCTCCGACACACAAGGTCCCGCATCCTCATTCTGATCTTCTTTACTCTGCAGCCGGGGCGGGAGATGCCCGTGCGTCCGGACATACGACAGCGCCTGTGCAAGGAAAGCAGTATCTATTGCGGCAGAGGTATCCCAGTCCTGGACTATTTTGCCCGAGGGTGTTGTTGTGTATGGGATTCTATGTGTGCGGAAGGTTGTTTAGATTAGCTCTAGCTCCAGCATTCCCGTCTACTAATCAACGCTTGAAATTCAAGAATAGGGGAGGGGAGGGGGCGACGTACTGATCATCCGGGTAGTAAAAGTCATCTTCATGAATAATGAACGTGTTTAGTTTATTGTCGTGGTCGTTGTCGTTGTCGTGCGCGCGCGAGGCACTGTCAAGTTGGACCCCGCAGAAGATGCGCTGGAGGAGTCGGGCGAGGGTGGTTTTCCCGCTGGATGAGGGGCCTGAGATGCCGACTATCACGGCTTTTTCGGGCTCTGATGGACCTGGGGAGGTCATTTTGTGGGGTCCAGTGGCGCTTGTTCGAGGACGAGAGTTGCGGAGGAGAGCAGGGTTATCATGGAGGGGTTGTGTTGATTGCGCGCTATCGTTAATCGTTAATCGTTATTTGTTATCGTTATCTTATCGGGCTGGCTGTTCGCCAGGCTCAGCGCCAAGATGATGCTGCATGGAGTTCCAGGAGGGTCTAAGGATCTGCGGATTCCGTCTATGGGCCTTTGGGTGGTAATTTGCTAAAGAAAGCAAAGTTATTTCTACCTCAGTCAAGGGCATAACTGGGCAACATCGTCAGAAATTCGAAAAACTGGTACCTGTCCAGCTCGGGCTTACGTGTTGTTCGTGGACAATATATAGCGCCTATTGGAGATATGTAGGGACAGCGCGGCAAGTTTGCAGTCTACAGGTAGAACTAGAATTTCGGTACTATCAATCCGCTAGCTAACACATCAACATTCAAAGAATTCAAGACTTCCTTCACCAACGCCATGGAATAACCTCAGAGTCAACCAGAGTCAACAAGCTGTGTCAAACGTAAACATCTGGTCGCAAAGAAACGCCAGATATCCTGGCAAAAGGAGGTACTCATGTAATCAATGCCCACGCGAAACTACAGGTTGACCTGTCGCATCCAATCACCAAAGACACGACCCTCAAAAATTTGTGATCGTCTTGCAATTCATAACAGCCCCAATCAATCTCTTCTGCGCCTGCTGAACTCGCTCAAAGCGCATCAACCCACAAGACTCGCTTTCAAGGTGACCAAGAAGTCCGGCCAAAGTGGTAAACTCCTTTCCACAGCTGTTCCTATTTGGACAGTGGTACACCTTCTGCTGATGCACAGGCGAGTTCAAGTGCTGACTGAGGGCTTTGGAGGTGTTGAATGATCTGTGGCAGATGTAGCACTCCCAGTAGGTACCGTTGTAAGCACGCGAAGTAACCTGGTACTGCACACTTGTCTCGCCGGGGCCTTCGATCATCTTGTTGGAAATGAGACCGTGTGGGTCGGAGCGTTGAACCATGCGCAGGATCGTCTCTCGGTCTAGTTTGGGGGCTTGGGGACAGGCACCCCGCTCGAGGTGGTGGACTACCCCGCTCGCAGTGACGAAGTTGGCCTTGCAGAAGGGGCAGGACATGCTGGTTCCGCGGTGGATCTTGGAATTACGATGCTGTGTTTTCGATGAGAAACCATAAATTTTAGCCTCTATCTAACATGATAACTCACCATGCGCAGGTTATTCTCGTTCATGAAATGACGATCACAGTCCTTGCAGTATGCCTTGTAGTGATCCAGCGCGGCCATGTGCTGGTTAGCAGCTGCTTGGGAATGGAAGACCTTGTCGCATGTTTCACAGGGAATTCTGGGTCTCCAGTGGCCTAAGGCGTCCATGTGTTGGTGGGAGGCTCGAATGGTGCGGAATTCTCTATCGCAGGTCTCGCATTCGGCCCAGTGATTGTAATCGTCAAGGTGTTCCACGAAGTCATCGCTGTAATGGAATTCCTCGTTGCAATAATCGCATTCAAACATTGTGGGAACTGCGAGTGATGATGGCCAGCGAAATAGATGAGTCCTTCAGCGAAGCGAGTTAAGCTCCGTGTGGGGCTCCTTGACGCGCAGGACGGTGTAATCAAAGAGTGCAATGTCAAGGAAGGACACGACAAGGAACCTCAGGGATTCTTAACGGGAAGATAAATGGGTGGCAGAAAGTAAAAAGAGAGTCTCAAGAAAGAGGGAAGAAGATCGAAGAAGCGAAGAGAAAGAAGAGATCCTTGAGGCTGGTCTTTGTTTGATGTTTTCCTACATGGGATTTTCCGTGCTTCTGTTCGCGTAAGGAGGATCAAGCGTCTTGGCTCTTCTCGGGAGAATATTCTCCAGTTCTCTCATTTGATTAGTAGGTAATAGTGTTATGAGTCATTTATTTCGCGGTTAGGGTCTATGGACCTTTTGGAGCCATCAAGTCTTGAGATTATGGACTGGGCCAAATCTTTTCTTCGAGTTCGTGCTAGAGTAAGAGACTTCACGTGGGTTTATTGCAGATAGCTTAAGATAACTATAACACCACGAAGCACATAATGGATGCTAGAGTGATAAAAATACCGGAATGGTCCTCCAGTGTCCCAAAGTATTCATATGCTGATCGGCATCAGCCTGGGTGCTGAATTTATCATCACAGCCTTCACTTGGAATGCTCGCCCTTCTGTGCCCAAGTCCCAGCATATACTGTTCGGCAAGCAATTGTGTTGAAAAAACACAATCGCAGGTCTCGCAAGCAAACGTGCGCTTCCAGTGCCCGAGGTTACCCATATGAAGATTTGCTTTAGCTTGGGTGTCGAACTTTATATCACACGTTTCCCAAGCTGCTCTTGGCGGGGGTGGATGTCTCGTAAGCATATGATTGGCAGGTATGGCATCTGCAAACACTTTATTGCAGTATTTGCAGGGAAAAGTCCTCTTCCAGTACCCCAGGCTGTTCATATGCTTTTCCCCTTGCGCTTGGTCGGGAAATGTGAGGGCGCAGGTTTCGCACGAGACTCTTTCTTTTTTATGATCGAGAGCGCGCATGTGTTGCTCAGCGCTCTCTTGAGTATAGAAACATTGGAAGGTCGGTGCCCAATGATTGTATGCGTTCATGTGTTGCTCGGCGTCTTCTTCACTGTAGAAGGGCTGGTCACAAGTCTCACACTCGTGTTCCGGCGGCCAGCGTTCGGTGTCATCCATATGCTGCTCCAGCGAGTGTTCGCTACGCATTGGAAAGAGTACATGACTTCAGGATCAAAGTGAGAGCAAGTGTGTGAGTGATCTCATCAGAGAAAGTTGAGGTGGAGTTCTGACGGGCTCGCCGCTGTTAAGCGAAGTCGAGAGGCTTCAGTTCCAAGTTGAGAGACGAAAGAGGGCGGGGAGGTGAGGAGGCGCAAAAGAAAGAGGAGAAAGATGGTAGATCGAGGCTCACTGGGTGTCTTCCCAAACGGGTAATTCTGTTTGCACTGTGTTCAGCATGTGACTGTGAGGGCCTGATGAGAGTCTCCCCTTGATACTCAAGTAATGAAATGCGCGATGGTCATTCGTCTCTAGTATATATGTATTCGGCATTTGTTGGGCCCTTTGTGACTCCCTGATATCCGAAGTCAGAGCTGGATAAAAGTCGCTACTTCACTCGCATCACTATACTTGGCAAAGTTGGAAGCGCAGGTAACGGTCTTTAGACGGAATTGCCAATAGAATCTTATGCTTGGAGACATATAGTGGCACAAACCATATAACGTACGTCTAGAACCTAACAATATATTGCTCTCCGGGCTCATCAAATAGATGGCCTCACACGATATCCTTCAAGCCTACTCCATGATTGTAACCTGGGAGCTACCTAGGTAGGCAGTCATCGGAGCATGCTGACTTGGGACAGACCATTGGAATGGAATTTTACAACAATAGTGGCTTCCGAGTAACTCGTTTTCAGTATATGTAGTCTAGGTCAGTTTCGGTTAGCTGGGTAGAGCACGGGGCTACGGCTGGGCAGACTCCCTTGACCTTCTGATGCCTTTTGGTTGCAGGTCAAGAAGCCAATATATCACCAGGAAGGGAGGGAGTGGGTGGACCTTCTAGTAAGGAAGATCAAGACCAGGGCGTATGTATGGCAAACGCCATCATAGCCGACACACAAAGTCTATTGTTTTTGCTTTGAGGTATGATGTGGTACCTTGTTGATGAATAAAGTTGACTCTAAAGTCTTTGATCACAGTATTCTCAGAAGTTTTGTTTTGGAGACTGAAGACTTCCCTTAAACAAATTGCATCACAGTGTCCAGTTCCATAGAAAGTATCCACTCCCTGTTAAATCTGCTCTGTCGCAGCACATAGAAAAGTGCCCACACCCTTATGTTCGAGACATGAAATCTCCCTGCTGGGATGAATGCTCAGAAAATAAATGCAGATTGTCAATTTGTGACACAATGAACCATTGTCTCTCAAGCACCTAGGCCTCCTTTCGCTGCTTTGGGACCCCAATTCCGCTACCCCAGAACAAATTCGTCAGATACTGCTGCATGTGCTGGACAGCATCAAAGGACATAGTGTCGCAAGCCTGAGTCTCCAGGTGTTTGAAAAGGTCGGTCAAGCCGACAAAGGACTTGGCACAGTCACCAGATCTGCCGGGGCATCGGTAAACTTTGGGGTTTCGCTTCTCAGGATGATCCATAGGATACTGCAAATGTGCCTGGAGCTGCAGGGGAGAATTAAAGACCCGAAAGCACGTGAAGCATGTGTATCCTTCGTCGGTCTCTGGACTCGCCTCCGCAAGACGACCGGTAGTGAGCCAAGCGGGCTGGGGTCTGACGAGAACTCCGGTGTCATCGCAATTCCGAAGAAGCCAGAGGATGCTATGGTGGTTCAGGCCCGGTGCTTGCGGGCAAATTCCGTTCTCGAGGTGCGACATCAGGATACTGGCCTTCTCGAAGGCGCAACCGCAGAACGGGCAAAGGGTCGTGAAGGTTCGATGGATACCAGAAGTGAGGTGCTGCAGAAGAAATGAGTCAGTTATGGTTCATATATAGGCATTTAGAGAGACGACTCACATTGTGAAGAGCACTCTCAGCCTGGAATCGTAGGTGACAGAAGCCACAGCGGTTGCGATAGTGATTCTCAGCCCACATATGTCTCTCTGCGTCGATCTCGCTTGGGAAGTTAATTGGGCACGTGTCGCAGGGGAAAATGATTGGGGGCCGAGCCTCCATGGCCAGCACTCTCTCCGACCGCATACACATGGCTGTGTGAGGTGCAAGCTGGGTGGGAGTGGAGTGAGTATCTTCAATCTTCCAGGAGAAGGTAGATGTACACAAAAAAAAGATGGAAGAGGTTGGATGCTATCCCATGAAAGTCCGCCGGGGGGCATGTTTGCTCCGCTTGGTTTGTTTTGCCTAGTGTTGTTTGCTCTATTTTCAACGTTATGATTGATATCCAGAAAATTCCGGAACTGAGGACCAGAAAAATGGTACCCCGGATACGCTCAATACGCTGTCATCCCCTTGTTAGCAGTGTTTTTCTCGAAGTCACAAGAGTTCTCTCTGGTTATGCTTTGAGGCTGTTTTTCTCTATATTTCTTCAATATTCTTATCATACTTATGAAGATTTATCGAGGTCCCTTGTCCTCCATACATTTTGCTATCGATATACTTCTCCACCTCTGGCAGAGTTGAGTTAGCCAGCGAATCAGGAAGCGAGTCTGCCAAAAAAAAGTGGGTCCCATCTGTCACTGACTGCCCGGGCGGTGAAGATTTTGCCTCGCCCCCATCAGATGCCCTGACTGGGGCTTGACTAGAGTTTGTCTGGATAGAAGCAGTTCTCATCCGCAGTCTATCAGCATGCACTCGTGGGGACCCATAGAGACTTCCCCTCCAGTTGAGTTGCCTGTCACGAGCTCGGGCGAGTCCGTTCAACTGGATGAGGACAGTGCGTTATCCACTGCGGCTCCGGCCGACCCTGTCTTATCAGCAATCTCGCCTCATGTCCCTCGAGTGTCGTTGGGTTTAAAGTATCCATCATCACACGAATCTCAGGAATTAGATTACTTTCCAGTTATTGACTCTTTGACTTCCTCATCCAATGTCCCCCCTTACACACAAACCGTTCAGTCAAATGGAAAGACAGATCAATTGGACCCATATCTTCCAGTTGGAGTATTATGGAAGAATCTCGATCCTGCAGCAGAGTATCCAGAGATGGAAATGAATCTACTAGAAAGCCAGCGCTGGGTCCGAACAGAGGCTCCGGATGGGGTTAACCATATTCGCGTCTACATTGCCCACAGAATGACCAGTCGGGGAAACACCCAGCGCTCGGTCGCAAAGCTGCGGGCAGCTTTGAAGGTCGTGATGGCCAAGTTGGATCGATCGCCCCAAGCATGGAATGGCCATCGGCTGTTCAATTTCCAAGATGGGAGCAAGTCAAGCAGCACCGTGGACGAGTCTCTTTGGTACATCTTCAATACCTTGCAGGACCCCTGCCCGCGCGTTGAAGAAATGCAGAATCCCTGGTCTCGACGAGCAATGGAGCAATTGTTGTCGGAAGACGATTGCGCTGATTTGGGTCTCAAGACCAAACTTTACCCTTATCAGCGCCGCTCAGCCGCCACAATGGTACAGCGGGAAGCCCAGCCCGCGCGAATGTTGGATCCTCGACTTCAAGCGTACCAAAGTCCAACCGGCCGTGAGTACTACTACGACAAGGAGGACGGTTACATTACCCTTGATAAGGTGCTTTATTCTGAGGCTTGTGGTGGTGAGTTCGAACCTCCGACCGTTCAGTTCTGGTACTGATACTTGGAAAAAGGCATTCTTGCAGAGACCATGGGCTGTGGAAAGACTCTCATCTGCCTTGCTGTGATATGTGCCACTCGCGGTCACGCCCCTAAGATCCCAATTGAATTCTTGTCCACAGCGGAAAGGCCAGACCTCGTCCCGGTCAGGAAGAGAACCGGTTCTCTTATGGAGATGGCCGCTGCTGCTGCAGAGCGGCACTCCGAGCCATGGAGGACCTTCTTCCGCGAAAGACAACGGGAGGGTCGGTACTATGAGCGGTGCATCAAGGCGTGCGAGGCACATCGAGGGTCCTACGAAATCCCTCCGCATCAGACAAGATACCAAGGTAGACACAGCCAGTCTTACGCTAGGCCTCCTGCCAAACGTATTCTTCTCTGCTCTGGGACGCTCATCATTGTGCCTAACAACTTGTTGGATCACTGGCAACGTGAGATCAAAGCCCATACCGAGGGACTAGACGTCCTAGTCATGGGACAAGGATCTAGTCAGACCCCGCCGGCTGATGACCTGCTCCGCTACGATATCATTTTGTTCGCAAAGACACGATTTGAGCGTGAGGCGGGCGATCCAGTTAATAACCGGCGCGATAAGTTTGTGCAAGTCCATTCACCTTTAACGCAACTCCACTGGCTGCGAGTCATCGTCGACGAAGGTCACAACGTTGCCGGTCATGGCTCGAAAACCAACATGATTCACATGCTTGGCCACATGCATTTTGAGCGTCGGTGGGTCATCTCAGGAACGCCATCTACGGGTCTCTACGGGGTGGAGGTCAGCCTTGCTTCGCAGGAAGCAAATACCAGCGATACGGAATCTCCTGCGGAGATCACTGCTGCTGCCCTGCGTAGTCGGAAGAAGACGGGCAATGCGGTGGATAACGAGTTGAAAGATTTGGATCGGCTACGGCGCATCGTGATCGAGTTTCTAGATCTGAAGCCCTGGTCTAATTCTCGTGCGGATGACCCGGCTGATTGGACAAAGTACATCAAACCCCTTGGGGAAGATGGTCGGCGTCGCAAATCTCCGGCAATCCGAGCAACCCTTCAGGGCCTGGTGGTACGGCACCAGTTGGATGTTGTGAGTAAGGAGATCTATATTCCGAAACTCTACAATCAGGTCGTCTATCTCGAGCCGACTTTCCACGATCGACTATCCATCAATCTATTCCTCTTTGGTCTCGCCGTGAACTCGATCACTTCAGAGCGAACAGGTCCTGATTATATTTTCGACCCGAGTAATCGGAAGCATCTCAATCAAACCATCAATAACTTGCGCCAGGCAGGCTTCTGGTGGGCGGGCTCCGACGTTAATCCGCAGGATTCGATTGAGCATGCCCTTAAGTACATGGAAAAGAACCGCGAGAAGATGACGGTGGAAGACAGTAATCAGTTGAACCGTGGGATAGAGATTGCGCGTATAGCGATCAACTCCGGCAGCTGGCGCGGGTTCAAGCACCTTCACGAACTTGGCGTTTACCTGCGAGGGTTCCCCGAGGACCATCGTGCTCACTGGGTGCTGGACCAAAGCAGCGTGGACAAGGATCCGATGCTGATCGGCATCACGCAAGCTCGCCGAGCCCAACAGCACGTTACACAGCATCTCAAATCCGCCGATCCCACACAAGGCCTCGCTGGCGCGGGTATCAAAACCCGCCATGAGCTTGAACGTCGAGACCAGCGGAATCCTTCTAAAGGTGCCCCAGAATCAGCAGGCAATGCCACCACGTCTGCACCTACCCCCAGCTCGACTACTCCGGGCTCGCTCATCCACAATCCAAAGCCACAAACCAATAAATCGCCGAAGAAAACATTCACCCGCAATCTCTTCCACACGCTTCCCGCCACATCCCCACTTCAACAGACGCAATTCGTCGCAACCTGTTCAGCCAAACTAACCTACCTCTTGAATAAGGTGCTCGAGTTTCAATCCACCGAGAAAATCATCATCTTTTACGATAACAATAACTCTGCATTCTGGATCGCCGAAGGCCTCGAGCTTCTTGGCGTCGAATTCCGCATTTACGCGAGCACTTTGAAACCCGAGCTACGAACCGAGTACCTCAAGCTATTCCGCGAGGCGGATGAGGTGCGCGTACTCCTCATGGATCTTCGACAGGCCTCACACGGCCTGCACATCGCCCAAGCCTCGCGAATCTTCATCGTCAATCCGATCTGGCAGCCCAACGTCGAAAGCCAGGCAATCAAGCGTGCACATCGAATCGGGCAAACAAGGCCTGTCTACGTGGAGACGCTGGTTCTATCGAACACGCTAGAAGACCGCATGCTGAAGCGGCGGAAAGAGATGTCCGAAGCGGAGATCCAGCATGCGGAGAAGAGCTTGCTAGATGACGGGACGATGAGTGGAATCGTACAGAGGGAGCCGTTTCTGCCGATGGGCGCGGAGGAAGATGATACTGCGGCTGCATATCTGGACAGGCCGATTGGGTTCTTTGATCGGCATCGTCTGCCGATTCCGGATGATGAGCCTGTTGGTGGATCTAGTCCGACCAGGGGGAAGGGCAAAGGTAAGGGGAAGGATCAGCGCTTTTTTCAAGTAAGAGAATCCGATGCGGATGAGGATGGGGCTGTGGGGGAAACTCCATTGCCAATGCGCAAGCAGATGCGTGTCGGCTTTGCTGTCGAGGAGAGCTCAGCTGGGGCCGAACACATCCACAATGCTGGTCCAAGCCAGCTGCCGACGAAGCGTTCTCTCTTTGGTGGACCAACCACCAGCATCGCGGTTGAGACTGCAGCCCCCAAACGACCGCGTATTGGCTTCGCTGCCGACGTGGATATCTTGGGGCGTAACGAAACTCCCGAATCAACAACTCCCTCGGTCCCGTCAACCCCTCAGCATCGGTTGTCCTATGACGAGGAGGGACTGCGCCAGTCTTAAGTCTCGCTTTCTGATTCATGAATGATATCACGATGCATGGCGTTGGTTAGGATAGATATATTGTACAATACCCGACGGAATAGATCATGATATATACTCACTGGTTCGATCTGATCGGCACAACTTTTTCAAGTCTCCCGATACCCATTTGATTCCACAACAACCGTCCCAAGAGCAAGATCATCCAGGTAGTGGCATCCCATTATGTACCTAAAATTTCTGGAGGGTCTGGATGGGGTAAATGGTGGATATTGATCCACCATGTTCCTTGAGAGAACTGAATTGAACATGTCTTAGTAGCATAAGCAGGCCTAAACCCCGAATTCAAGTGGACTAGGTGCGATTATGCTTACGTGGTGCGGAGTGCAGGCGGTCGGTCTTGAGGCGTCCATTGTTCTGGTGCTAGTTCTTGATGTAGGAGGAGCTGGGATACAAGGGTATCATAGAAGATTGAGAGAAATCTTGATGAATGGGTCATGAATTTATGGATCATGTCCTGTCATGGTTGCGAGGAGGAATAGAATCGATATCACAGTGACGACCAAAGCAAAGCAGACTTGGAGACTCACTGATTATAAGCTATGAGTAGAGAACCGGAAATCCTACTAGAATGAACCAATGACACATTGCTCATGGGGAAGCTTCCAAATTGTATCTTTGATTTGCAGTAGTGATGCAATATCAAAATCAACCATGGAAGAAAGGGGCAACACTGTCTACTCCGTACGCTGAATAGCTCCACCTGCATTGACACAAACTACCACACAACCTTGAATCCAAGTATCAACTTCATCCTAACCCAAAACTCAATAAACAAAAGACCACCATGCAACTCAATCCACTTCATCACATCAAATCAAATCAGACCCCATCCTCCCTCCAATCTCTCCATCAAGCACAAACTATACACCCACCCCTACTATCTCCCTCCACATCCACCAATCATCACGATCTCCTCCATCCATCCTACTGCGTCAAATAATCCTCAATCTCAAATCCCATCCTCTTCAACGCCTTCTCCTCCAAGCCTGCACCAGCACCACCATTTCCAACAACCCTCCTCAAAACCACCGTCCTCGCATCCCCCAACCGAACCTCTACTGCGCCCACCCGCTCAACCTCCTCCTTCCCACACTCCCGCACATAAACAGTAATATCCGGGCCCACGCACGCGCGCCACAGACTCGCCATCCACTGCCAGTGGTCCAAGGGCGCGTAGGAGTCGTGAATCGGCACGCTGCAGGCGAAGGCGTCGGCTGTGGTGAGTTGGTAGCGGGGGACGAGGGCGACTGGCGTGGGGACCGGAGAGAATGTGTTTGACTCTGTGGCTGTGGCGGGGGCGAGGGTAGTGGAGGCTGTGGTGGTGGGTGTTGTTGCGGTGGAGGTTTCTGAGTCGGCGGATGTTGATGTGGAGGAGGGGGAGTGGATGGCCAAAGAGACGGTTTTGGGGATTATGGTTCGAGGGGAGGTGGAGCTGTCTGGGGTTTTGCTGGTGGGAGAACGGGGGTGGTCGGTTGTAGTGATTGTGCTTTTGTCTGCGTCTGCACTGGTGGGTGTTTCTGTCCCCTCAGACGGCGCGACAGATCTCACAAAGCTAACGATATCATCCGAGATACGATGCCACGCAGATATAGTATTCAGGTAGTCCACCGTCGCATCGCCCATGGGTCCACCCTCCGAAGACCGCGGTGCCTGTACGTCCGGACCCTCGAACACGCGCACGCTGAACTTATCCTCCTTCTGCAGCAGACGGTGCAGGTACTCAACAGTGCACCGAACAAGCTCGGGATCCTGGCCGTCGATAGCGATGACGGGTCCGCGAGCCGAACCCTCGCGGAAGGAGGGCACGAGCGGAGGGGAGATTTTCGCGAGGAGCTTGATTTTGTTCAAGAACGGGATTGTCATGACGGCCGTTTCGACGCTGGATTCCGCCGTGGGAAGGGGCGTCAGTGGTGTTGAGGGGATGGCGGTTTGCAGCGGTGGAAGCTTCAAGCTGGGATCCGGGACTGGCTGGGTTGGGGTTTGAGGCTGAGGCTGAGGGTGCGGTTGGGTCGGGGTTGGAACGCCTCCGTATGCGCGCTGTGAGTGCACCATGGGCAGCATGCTGCGGGATTGATGGGCGTTGGCGGGTGCGCTGTATGGAGTCAATGGGTATGATGGCTCGGGACTGTGGTCTCGATGCGCATGTATGGGTGGCTTCAGCGAGGTGTGAGATACCCGGCGACGCTTGACTTCGGGAGAGAGGATAGCGTCGTCGACCATTTTTCTGTGCCGGGGCCGTTCAATCCGATCAATGCAGATAGGTTTGGGTGCTCTGTCAACCTTATCGCGGCACTGTGAGCTGCTGGCGGTCATCACGGTGGTGGTTGTGACCATGTGCGGATGCGAGGATGGACCAGAGAGACTCCCACGATGGCCCTGACTGGTCATCGGCGTGAATGGAGTCATGGGGGATGAAGGGGCATTCATGAGGCGGCCGCCGCATCGATTGCAGGTTGAGCCGCCAGAGGGATTGTGACTGATTCCCGAGGCAGAGTTGCGAGAGGAGCCATCCCGGCCGACTCGCCGTGGTTGGTAGCGGTATGCAGGATACTGCTGGCCATGGCGGATTTTCTCTTCCTGTAACTGAATTAGCACGGTGAATTATGAAAATTAGAGATGCGAGTAGAGTGCTTACCTCGGCCAGGGCTTTCCATTTACTCTTCTCCCCCTCAGACAGCTGTCTCCACTGTTCTCCAATGACCTTGGAGATCTCCGGGTTGGCCATACCAGGATTATGGGCCACCACGATTGACTGGTAATGTTGACGATATAGAATGAAAGCTACAAAACGAATTAGCCAGATTGTCACTTTGAATCTCAATTTCCAACTTATACCCAGCCAAAGCATCCACCGTAGTATCATTTCAACTGCAGCAAAAGCCATCGGCCCAAAAACAAAAAGGACTTGCCATGCTCATACAACGGCTCAGACAGCATCAAAAACTCACCATTACGAGGCCGAGGAATCTTCGGATCCGGCTGACACAAACAAAACTGCAGACCGTCATTCTTCGCCGACTTGGCCGGGCTCGAACTACCCGAAGACGAGGCACTCCGGTCTCTCGGTAAATTCTGAGTCGAGATCATCGGACCAGGTTTCGCATGCTGCAGCACAGGCGAAAGTGCAGAATCATACTTGTGCGAGGCTCGAGCCTGCCCATACGAAGCTAAATGCTGGTGCGTCTGGGCAACGCCCGTGGGCCGCACTTCCGAAGTATATCTTGCTGCGTCGGCGCTTGCTGAATTCCCAGGCCCTGGACGATGCGGCAGGGCCGTATAGGACTTGGGCAGATTGTCGTTCATGATTTTGTGGCCGAATAGTTCGCTGGGTCTGGGCAGCGTGGAAACTGGAGCAGACTCATAGCGTAGAGAGGCCGGGTTGGGGAGGACTCGGTCGTAAGACATTTATCTATGGCGGCCACGGGCCCGGGGCCGACAATCACAAGCAGGGGGAAAAAAAGAAAAACAAAAAAAACGAGGACGAATACAAGGTCAAGGCCAGGAGGAGTCAAAGAATGAAAGGAAGGATTGTACAAGAAGGATATGGGCCACAAGGGGAAGGGGGAGAGAAAGAAAGCAAGCTGGTTGGTAACTATGGTATACTTTGGAGGCGAAGCCGTGGAATGAACGTATCAGCCCCCAGAGGCAAATGGAGCAGGGTCACCAGTCAGCTTCGGGGAAGGGAAGGCAGGGAAGAAGATATGGAAGAAGAGTAAATAAAAACCAATGGCGAGTGGTTCGGGGGTTGGGAAAGAGAGCTTATTGATTTGGAAGACAGGGACGATAAGAATGGAAAGGTGGATGATTGACCGGGGGGCAAGAAACAAAGAAGATGGATGTATAGCAAAGTGGAGGATGCCAGGATGATAGGCAGAGATGTGACAGGCTGGGAAAACGGGCGAGGAAAGGAGGGAGAAAAAGGAAAAAAAAAAAAAAAGAAAAAAGAGAAAAAAAGGAATAGACCAGATCCAAAATGATCCAAAGATCAGATCTCCACCAAGCAAAAAATGGACAAGGACAAGACAGAGAAGGCCGGTCCTTAATTTTGGGAGGTTTCTTTGTTTGACGCGCAGCAGCCTCAGTAGAGTCGTGGACAGGAAGTGACAAGTGCTGGGGGCGGTTGGCGTGCGGAAGTCCGTATGGCACTAGGAATCCCTGTCAAGACCCTCGTCCCGGCGGCTTCCCTTTGTGACTGTGTACTAGTGTACAGAGGGATCGTAGATGGTGTACTTTTGACAGCACCAGCGGGAATGGGAATGGATATACTGGTCTCTACACCATGTAACTGGGGGTTGTGGTCGGATACTGTCTACCACGACTACTACTACGGAGTGCATACTACTGTACGGTATTCTCCGGCAAGAAAACAAGCCAAACAGGAGAGGAACCAGGGACCAACAGGACCACAGGGTGACTGTGGGTGTCCAGCGCATCATCGAAGCAAACGAAGAGGAGAATCATTGTTTTCTTTGTCTCAGTGTCAGTCAGTCTGTTGCGCTCCGCATGCGGCGACAAGCAGAGGCCACTTTACTCGGGTGGATCCCTCTGGTGAGTCGAGACTGCCTGATTGGCCAGGCAGCCCTTCCTCGTCGGTTCCCCGACAAATCCAACGAACATCGCGAACAAAGAAAAAAAATCAAGCAGCCACGACATCAAAATAGAGCTGAAAGAAAGATACTCCAATCAAGGACAACACCAACAAGACTAGTGTCGACTCACGCAAACATTGTCCTGCCTCCTCGCATCTCCCCCAAAAAAGCAATGTTCTCACGGATCCCCCTCCCTTAGAACTATCGGGAAAATTGGACCACGCCTATGGCCACGCAAAGATCATCGGGAAGCTGCAGTGCAACGAACCGCATGGCCTGGCCTGGTTTGGGCGAAAAAAAAAAATCCCCCTGGAGTCCTGGAGTCTGGACAGCTTGTCAACCAAAAACAGGTACAACTGTACAAGCAACAAGCTCTTTGAACCCATCGATCAAGGGGACTCCACTCTGACAGGACCGCATCGGAAAATGATCTCATCTCCCGCCGATCCGCTCCACACGCCGTTACACCCATCGCAGATGGAACAAGATGGGCCATTGCTGGAACAATACCACCCAGCACACCCAACCCATTACCACCAGAGCATAGTGTGGTTTTGTCAGAGTCGCCCCTTTTGTCGTTTCGTCATTTGGGAGATGTGCATCTGGATCCGTGGGTTTGACGCGTCTCATACTACCTGATCTGACGTCCCGACCGTCTGGAACCTCTCCATTTGCGCCGCTTTGGGAAACTAGCAACTGAGTCTCCAAGGGCCAAGACCATGGCCATTGAGACAGGAGGCCTTTCAAGCTGAGACCAAGATCGAGACCAAGACAGCAGAGAGACAGGACACGGGGAACTTTGTCCGGTCGATGTGTGAGTCTGATCAATCTCGGTTCTGAGACCATCCTGTATTGTCTTGGGGAGCGATGGGACCAGATAAGGCCCGTTTGGTGTCAACGCGGGTAGCGGCAACTTGCAACTTGCAACCCGCTCCTTTTCTACGGAGCTCGCTGCAAGACGGGCCGTGGAACATGGAACAGCATGGACTGGGTCTTTGGGATTGGGTTTGGTTCTGAGTTTCTGATTTTTTCTGGTCTTTGATTCATGACAATGTCTAAGCTGCAAGGACCCGTCGGTTCTGGCGCTTGGGTTCTGCGTCGGTTTTGGATGCCAGCTCGTCCGAGTTGGCGCTGCTGCTCCTGGACCCGGACCCGGTGTGGACAGACCCGGTGTGGACACTGAACTCGGCTTCCTCTTCCATGGGGTTCAAGAGCACCCCGTCAATCCCACGGTAGATCTCTGTCGCCATGAGACGGTGCGCACTGGGTCCCAGATGCATATCGTTCCTGGTGGTGGTCCGGTCAGCAAAAAGTGGCATTGAAACTGGTCGATCCCGACCTAGACAATCCCTCCCAGACCAGAACTTACCAGAACAGATACTTCTCCGGATGCTCGCACATCTTCTTCCCCTTACTCTTATCCTTTGACATCATGACATGGATGCCCGTCTCGCTCTGGACACAGGCCTCTGCGACATTCTCCCAGCCCGGATCCTGGTTCGTCCCCAGCCCGTTCTCTTCCTCGATGCCAGCAGCATACAACTGCCAGTCCCGAATGCGATCCATCACGAAGGCATTCGTATCGAACAAGTAGATCGTCCCGCGGTCCCACTCCTTCGCCGCCAGTCGTAACTTCTTATTCCACATATCCAAAATGCGCACCGCATCTTTATACTCATCACCGGTTGCCGTAAACCCGGGCAAGAAAGTCACATCAACCGTCTGCGTCAGAATCACCTTGAGCTTATCAAACCCAGACCCCCAACGCTCAGACAAACGATTCAACTCTTGCACCAGCGTAGCAATCCGGCGCTCGACCGAGCCAGCCGCAGCATCATAATCCCTCCTCATAAGACTCCAAATGTCCCAGACACCAAAGGAGACGACGAAGATCGTCCGCTCCTGACGCGACCGAATCTGATCTTCTGAAAGACCCATCAACGAGGCCGACTCAGCCTCCAGCCACAGATTAAGCTGCGTCTTAAAATCAGCCAGCGTAGCCTGAGACAATCGATTAACCAAGTCTAGCTCCGCATTATCCACCACCGAGCCCGCCTTGCCCCTGAGCGTCGACCTCGCCGTTTGAGCAAGATTCTCCTGGTGACACGAGAACTAGAACGCAGCCAAGAAAACATGTGTCAGTCGCCGCAGCATTCATTCCAGAAACCACAAGCCAGACCTGGACAGTGTCCCGCCAGTCCAGCTCAGTCCATCGATGCAGAAGAGAGAGACTCACCATGCCACAAAGCCAATCCGTCCAAATCCTCCCCTGCCCCTCCTCCGTCTCATTATCACTCCACGAATCCCCAAACACAACCAACCGCTGATCAAACGACGCCGCGGTCTGGAACTGCACCGACGCCAGCGGCACAATGTCACCCAGATTGCGCGACGTCAGAAACCATGCCGAGTAGAGGATTGTACAGGCTGCTACGGTGACTAGGCCGTAGAAGCGGTTGAAGAGGCGTATCATAGCGGCGGGTACAGGATATATAAACCACAGGGAAAAAAGGTCGAGAGAGGGGAACTGTGATTTGGGACGTGTGACCCAATCGTGGATTCCCGGGTTCAGCGCATTCAGTCGTGTATTGATGGTGTATGTGTTGGGCGTGAATTGAGGCGAGGCGAGTGTCCCAGTTGCGACACCTACAGACTGGTGGGCGGTTGGATTCTGCGAGGAGAGCGGCTCCGCTTTGAGCGGTGCGCAGAGTCCTCGCTGCGTATGCGATTGGGGGAGAACTGTAGTTTTATCGTCCGTCGTGCTTCGGCGTGGGTACCAGCGACCGCACGGGATATAGTAGGGCTTCAGCTATAGACCAGGGAAGCTTGGGGATACGAAAAAGGAGAGACCTGTGAGGTCTGCGGAGGACGAGCAAGATGTACGGGAGCGCCGGAAAATCCAAGCGGGACCTTGGCCAAGGACGGTGGAGATCCGGGAATCAAGAGCCGAGATACAGTATGTAGAACTTGGAAAATGAAGATTGAAGACCAGGAATTAGAGCCGAAGAAGGAAAGGAAAAGGTTCGAGCCGTTAGAGTGGGCGAACCGCTGACAAAAATTCCAAAAGTCAAAAAGTCGAGTTGAAGATGGATGACCGCTAGACTTGCCGATGGGCGGACGAGATCGTTTTCAGGGGTGTAGAAATGCTTGAATGCCAGACATTGAGTCTTATAGGAACCGGTGTAATAAATGGAAAGGCACTAGGAAGTTAGTGCAGTACTACTAAGATAATAGTAATAGTAATAATACTGTATGACCACGCTACTGCATTGCTCATTCCCAGTATTTAAGTGCCTCGAACCAAGCCTTAGCCTTAAAGTTACAGAGGCTTTGGCCGCGTGGCCAGCGGGGCCACTTATCGTGGAAAGGCCTCGCGTGCGCGGACAAATAAACCCCTCAGGAAGCTCGGAGCGGAGTGTAGCGTAAGTGATCTGACTGATCAAATACTATTAAAATTTCAATACTGTTGCTCATCTAAAAGTTATATACGGAGTAGTTATCTGTCTGCCTTGTCGCAGTGCTCGTTCCCTGTTTCCATCTCGACCGCATGCAAAGTGGGTTCGCCGAGAGAAGAAGGAAAGTCAGGGTTTTCGGATTCGTGAACTCGATGTTGAATAATAGTCTTTCTGACGATGTACCAAGTATTATTTCATTCGGTACGAATTCAAGGAACGATTTCACTCAATAATATTAATTGTTGTGGTCTAACATATCTTTGAAACGGACCAATTTCTGCCAACTAGCTACATCCAATAGTATCGTTCAGGACATAATTTCCAGGTCATACGACAACGCAAGCGCCACCACGGCACGGCGCAAAGGCATCGCTGACACTGAGCAAAAGATAGCGTGGTCTCTGATGGTCATGGTTGGTCGGGGAGCTGCGGTACAATCGGGGGGAATAATTCCTCCCCTGAAATGGCAAGCTGTACGGTGTACGAGAGGAAGAGCGACGGGATCGGCGATGCCAAGACGATTACTGCTGCATTGGAGTGGGTTTGATCGCGGAATGTCTCGTAGGGCAGACCTTGGGATTTTGTGTCGCGGGTGCCCTGTTTTCTCGAAGAGGTGCGAGTGAAATGAATCATGCACGGTGACAGAAATGGCATCGCGGATGAGGACTAGACGTATTACCTCCACTTTTTCATTAAATCGGACGGCCTGAGTCCGACTTACATCGAGATGGGTTAGTGGGATGGATATGGACTGGACGGAGTATATCCCACGTCAAAAGCATCAGTCGGGTAATAAGCAGATAGAATATGCTCATCTTCATTGTAGTGGGTCACCACAGACTCATATTTCATCAAGATCGAGAACAGAACTGCATGTAGGTTTAAAGAGATTTAGAGGTACTCATTTGCATGTATAACTTGAGAAAAAGCCACGTCCTAAGGGCTACAGTTTACAGTATCTTTCGTATCTTGCGATTCGTTGGCATGTCGGTCAAGAATCGGTCTAATGGCAAAGATTTTGGTCTGGGCATAGTGGCGGCTTGTTCGACATTGTTTGGTATGAAACGTTTGTCCGGGCTGCCTCCATTGTAATAGTGGCTCTTTGTGTTCATTACCAGAACTTGGGTGCTGCTGCCAAAGAATTGGCATCAGCGACAATGATGGCTCGGGCCTGAGGCATCAGGCAACCCGGAACTGCTGCGTCAAGCGACTTTTGCTGCCACCCCGGTCACATGACGGGGTTAGCGACGCTGACTAACCTCCGATCCCAACTCGGCTAGTGCGCGCTGAGTCAGCCACACACACACATTCTCGCTACACCAACCCTCAGCAATCCGAAAAATCCACAAAGCCGAACCCTTCAACCTCACCTGTCGACAACTCCCGCGCTACCGTCTTGACCGCGCAACCTCCGTCAAGATGAAGCTCAACATCTCCTACCCGGCCAATGGGTCGCAAAAGATTATCGAGATCGACGATGAGCGCAAGCTCCGTCCCTTCATGGAGAAGCGCATGGGCACCGAAGTCAGCATCCCCATCTCCCCGATTTCAAGCATACACACATTTTCCACTATCCGAAATTCTTGACGACTCCCACAAATACACACACCTGCAAAATCTGCACGAACAAAATACAATTGCGAAGAACGAATGGGCTGATTGGGTTTTCCTCTTTCGATTAGGTTGTCGGCGACTCCCTCGGCGATGAGTTCAAGGGTTACCTGTTCAAGATCACCGGTGGTAACGACAAGCAGGGTACGACGCTCCCCTTCCGATCAGATGGAAGATGCACAAGATGCACTCGATCGACTGCAAACAAACTGGACTTTTGGCTGACTTGATTTCGATATACAGGTTTCCCCATGAAGCAGGGTGGTACGTTTTGAACCGACCAATTCTCTGGCCTCACCGAAAAATCAAATACCCAGAGAATTCCCTTCGAATACGATCGCATCATACTCATCGATTCTCTAGTCCTCCTCCCCATCCGTACCCGTCTGCTCCTCGCCGACGGCCACAGCTGCTACCGCCCCCGCCGCTCCGGTGAGCGCAAGCGCAAGTCCATCCGTGGTGGTATGTGTGCCTCTGTCTTCAATCCCCGCAAATCAGCCAGATGAACCAACAGCATTAACACTCCCCCTCTTCCAGCCATCACCGGTCTGGACCTCTCCGTCCTCGCTCTGTCCATCGTCAAGCAGGGTGAGAACGACCTCCCCGGTCTGACCGACACCGTTGTCCCCAAGCGCCTCGGCCCCAAGCGTGCCACCAAGATCCGCCGCTTCTTCGCCCTGACCAAGGACGATGATGTCCGCAAGTTCGTTGTCCGCCGCACCGTCGCCAAGGAGGGCAAGCCCGAGTACACCAAGGCCCCCAAGATCCAGCGTCTGGTTACTCCCCAGCGCCTGCAGCGCAAGCGCCACCAGGTCGCCATCAAGCGCCGCCGCGCTGAGGCTGCCCGTGAGGCTGCGTAAGTTTTTGAACCTTCTGGCATCAAATGCCCTCTTCTGTCCTTAATCTAACAAATTCCTACAGCAACGACTACGCCAAGCTCCTGGCCAACCGCGTCCACGAGGAGAAGGCCAAGCGTGACGAGCTCCGCAAGCGTCGCGCCTCTTCCATGCGGAAGTAAATCTCTCTCGCGCGATATCATGATTCATTTCTGCGGGACGGGGTTTAATGGATAAGGCGGGGAGAAGAGGGAGCGAGTGAGCTTCACGTTTTCTGGGCCCACTGGTATAAGCCCAGCAGACGGCGAAATATGTCTGATAAAAACGGAAGAAAAAAGGGTTCAAGGGCTCAAAAAAAATGACCAGGAGGGGGGGGAGGATTGGTGGAACCACCCCCTTTTCAACCCAGGTTGTGCTGGTAACTCGGGCACCGGGTGGAATGCATTCTGTGTTGAACCTACCTTTTGACAACCCCTTTTTTTTCAAATGGAGTGCATGCCAATTTCATTGTTTCTTACCTATTGGTCTTTGGCGTAGCGTAGAGTCTTGCAAATGGCAGGGCGTGAGATCTCATGGCTGGCGTTTTGAGGTTGATCTGGACTCATTACGACTTGATTGGTATTAACCAGATCCAAGCACAGGAGCCGTAGGATCAATCTGCCGGACCCGAATGTAGGGTGGGGTATGTGTTGGATATTCTCTGGGGATAAGGAAATATATCAGTCCAATTTCCATGCCTTCAAGAGGGTACCCCGTCCTACTGTGGCTCACCCTACAACTCTAATCCAACCTTGCTTCCAGAAAACCCGAACCACCACCTTGTCCCACAAGAACCTAACCACCCAACAGTCGTCCCGTCAATCGTCATCTTGTGGTATATCCCATTGTACCTACATACATGCCCCATGAGACCTGGCAACCCTCCACCATGTACAATCCAGACTAGAAATTCTTTACTTCTTTACTTCCCACCTAAAAAGACAGTCGTGACGCCGATGTCATCTTTTCAAGCACAAGGTATGATATGGAACGGTCAATCACGCTGGAATATGCCGTGTTTTGCTAGTCCACGATATACCTCGAGCACCGCCATACGAGAGACTCACTTCTGAGTATAATACCAGGTAGGAGGTATGAAACCTTTACATATAAATGGATATCTTCACCAGAGCCCGTTCATAGATATTGGATGCAGGGTACCAGGTAGCACGCCGCATCCTGGAACATTGTAAACTGAACACCAAATAGGTCCCAGTCTCGGAACGAAACTTTATATCGGCCCAAATCAATGTCTCGACATACCAACAATGGAACAATTCCAATAGTGGCCGGTTACGTGAAACAACAACACCACCGAGCGTATGGCAAGTGCACGTTCAATGGAACTGTCCGTCTTACGACAAATTTAAAGTGGACAGCCGCCCCTGTACAATCTTAGACAATATGGAAGTTGAAGACATGGACATACTGAATAAAGCCACAACTTACGCGAGTATCCCAGCACCGAGAGACACGTTCAATCGTCACTATTTCACAATATCCACTTTTCTATGGAGCAGCCACGCTAGCGGCCATGTCGAGAAATATAAATACAATCGATCAAAAAATACAATCAATCAAACACACAAATGAACAGGAGGTAACCCAAGGACCATCGAGGCATGTAAGAATCAACTAAACAGAACACAAACAAACCCAGAAATGAAAAATGAAAGATGAAAGATGCAATTGAGCCCTGGAAGGGCATGACGAGGCAAGTCAGCCTGCCGTAAGAACAGCATTGTGAGCTTGCTTTTCAAAGGGAATAATAACCGCAACAGACCAAGTATAAATAAAATCCCAACAAAGCTTCACTTGACACGTAGAAAGAGAGAGAATTGGTCATAACAATCGTATTTTGTTTTCTCCCACGCACACCCTTCGCTTCGTTCGCATTGAGCCAAAGATACATATACACGCATGAAAAAAGACGCCCCTCGGTCATCGGGGGTCAGGGGGCGGGGGTATTGGTGGGTGCAAGTCGTAGGGGGAAAGTGGTAGATGAAACAGAGAGACATTTACGCGACGGCGTGCGAGAAGAGGAAGCTCACAGACTCGCCATTGTGTGTGCGACGGCAAGCCTCAGCCAGCGTGGGAGAGATGTCAATAGTCTCAATCTTATCGCACAGCTCCTTCTTCTCGGCATGGGGAACGGTGTTGGTAACGACCAGACGTTTCAAGCTGCTGCCGTTCAGGTTCTCAATTGCCTTGCCAGACAAGATACCGTGAACAACGATGGCGTTGACTTCCTTGGCACCGTGTTGCATGACGGTGTCGGCAGCCTTGACAAGGGTACCGCAGGTATCGGCCATGTCATCGACGATGATGGCAACCTTGTCCTTGACGCTACCGACGAGGACCATGCGAGAGACCTCGTTGGGTCGCGCACGCTCCTTGTGAATGAGGGCGAATTGCAAATCAAGACGATCGGCGATGGCGGTTGCACTAACAGAGATAGCGTTAGATCGAGCACGATCGAGCACGATCTATGGATGTAGGCGAAGGATCTATACTTACCGCTTGGCACCACCGGCGTCGGGGCTGACAATAACGCAGTTACTCACGTCGAGGTTCTCACGAATCCACTTCAGCATGCTAGGCTCAGCATACAGGTTGTCCACGGGGACATTGAAAAAGCCCTGGATCTGGCTGGCATGCAGATCCATGGTGATAACGTGGTTGCAGCCAGCAGTCTGGAGCATGTTGGCCATGAGCTTGGCAGTGATGGGCGCACGGCTCTTATCCTTCTTATCTTGACGAGCGTAAGGGAAGTTGGGGATGACGGCAGTGATGCGGCGGGCCGAAGCGGTCTTGCATGCGTTGATCATGATAAGAAGCTCCATGAGGCCGTCGTTGATATCGTTAGGCCGAGTGGATTGCAAGATGAAGACTGCAGAATGCAAGGAAGACCATCAGCACCAGCGTCATCGCCTCCATGCCTCAGGGTTTGTGCCTTCCACCGCCGGATCCGAAAGAGGGAGTCAGAGGGTTAGCGTACCATCTTCGTCTCGGACACTTTCACCGATTGTGACGCTGGTCTCCTGGTTGGAGTATTGGAGGACCATGATCTTGGTCAACTCAATGCCGAGGCTGTCATGATCTCAATTAGCCTTTCGGTCGCACCATCGACTTCCCGAGCGGGCTCCGGGAGATCAGGAAGAAGACTCACCGGTCAGCCACCTGCTGGGCCAGCTCAGGGTGGCTGTTGCCAGTCAGCAGCTTAATGGAGTTGTTAGATGAAGACATGGTGTGTATGTGTGTGTGTTAACGAGAGAGATTCTCGCGGGGACTGGAGGTGGTGGTTAAACCAAAGCTTTTTTTTTGGTCCAAAAAATCGAAAATGCCCGCACCTGCCACTTTCTACTTTTTGCGCCCCGCATTTTTTTCGCATCCCGTGACTGCTCACCGCCTTCGGCGCCGATGGATGGACATTATCAGGCCGAATGCGGCACTGCGATGAGGCTGAGATGCGATACTACAGCATGGAGCAATGTGAATACAAACAACTAGTGGATATTCCCCCTAAAGCATACAGCAATCTAAGTAAGTACAAAAAAAAAAAAAAAAAGAAAGACTCAAGCAACCGGTTGACCTGCACTTCAACCAGGTGCTAAGAGCCACAATTTTCATGAACTTTCGTCCCTTTCCTTCTCTTTCACCTCCTCCACTAGAAAGTCCCAGAGAAAAAAAAACGCCATCCAATGCTTGCACATAAATTAAGCATGTAGAGGTAGGCCCGTCTATGCGAAACCGAAGTACTCGCTGCCGGCCGTCACCGCCGTGTAGAGGCGCTGGCGGAGATCTTCATAGCTCTCATATTCAGGAAGATCAAGCTCTGTAAACCACAATTAGTATCGGGATTGACAACTGTTCAATGAAAGAGAGCCTGGAACTTACGGTTGAAACATGTGTGTGCGCTGGGGAGGCGATCCTTGTTGCCGTAGTCGCGGTGGATGTTGAACTTGCTCACACCGTTCATCCCCTCGAGCTCCTTGAAGCCGTTGAGAGGGACCTTGGACGTACCGGTGACGAACTGGAGCAGCTTGGCACGCTCTTCCTTGTCAAAGGAGCGAACAGCACGCCAGAACCATTGGATCTGCGACGACGAGGCGGAGTAATTGTGGTACTCCGTGTTGATCTTCCACTCGTCGACATCAATGTCGGGCAGACCAGAGATGAGAAGCTCCAGTTCCTGTTCGTTGAAGATGGAAATCAGATCCGGCGGGATAATCTCGTGGAAGCCTTTGAGGAAATTGTCAAGCTGTTCCCGCACAGACTCCACCAGTCGGTACTCGACCACACGCTGGATATACTCCTCCTTGTTCTCCTGAGTGACTGGAATGTTGCGACCATCGGGAATCAGGTCGATCACCTGTTTCTCACCAAAGGCATCGGTCTCGATGGCGAAAGTCTCGGTGATGATGTCGGTAATGTCATTTTCCAGCATCCAAAGCAGAGACTTGTAGTAGTCCAGATCAAGCGTCTCCATGTCCTTGATAGAGACAGTGCGTCCCAGAATGCATTTGTAGACAGCACGAGAGAAATGGCAGTCTAGAACGCGGCCCTCGTACAAGGCCTTGCCGATGATCCGTCCAATGAACTTGAAGAACATTAAGTGCTCGGAATTGACGCCACTGAGGCGGTTGGGGTGGAAGGTAGTTCGGTCGGCAGCCACTGGGATGAAGAGTGCGTAGTTGGGGTTGAACATTCCACGAGCGAGGACCTGGAACCATTCACGGGTCACACCTCCGGCATCCACACCTTCTTCTCCATGGAATCGGACGTTCAGTTTGCCATACTTCAGCTCATCTGCAGTCTTGAAGTACAAGGACTTGAAGGAGTCAAGGAACACCTGATCTCGGCGAACAGAGAGTTGGAGCGGAGCATGGGAGTGGCGGGGCTCCGCGCCGCGGGAGTGCACACGACGAGTGAAGTAATTCCGCTTGTTGTCAAACTCCAGGACCTTGGGGTTCTTCACGAGCAGAGAGAAAGTGCCACTCATCAGCCTGGGATTCTGGCGGACGAGCTCATTGAGAATCTTGCGGTGCTCCTCGGTGAACTTGAAGAAGAGATTCTCCATGCTCAGACCAGCGTCGGCCGATGTGCTGTGGACAGACAGCTCGCGACTGCCACGAGAGAGCGGCTGATCCTTGAGGGTGGTGTTCTTGCAAACAACCATCAACGCCTCAATCAATGGCAGGAGAATGGTAGCCACGTTCAGCATGCTCTCCTTCTGGCGAATGACGGTCAAGCAATCGCTCAACTTGGTCCAAAGGGGACCGAATGTGGCGCTCTCGTACAGTCTCTTGAGCACATCCTCCTTAGGCGCAGACTCGGGTTCGGGGGCCTTAGACTTGTCGATGCGAGAAGGATCGAAGAGGTAGTCGAGGGCTGTGAGGATTCGAAGCAACTTGGCCTGGTCGGAGCTGGCCGGGGAGAACTTGGCCAGAGCGAGGCCTTGCATATCGGTGCCAGTCTTGGCCTGGTGAATATGCGGAAGAAGTTCTCCCAGGTCGGCAAGGATTGTATCGCTCAGGGTCTGGGCTTGGGCAACAAGCTCCTCACCAATGATATCGCGGGCTCCGGGGATGATCGAGAGGTTGTTGATTGTGGACAGAGTGTCGCGGAAAGTCTTGCCATTGCATTCACGAGCCGCAAGGATGTGGACAACCAGTCGGAAGTTGTGGTCAGGGACGACTGGAGGCTCAATGGATCGGCGTTTGCGCTTCTCTTCGGCAGGCTGCTCATCGGCAGTCTTCTTGTCATCTTTGGCCGCCTCGCCTTCTGTGGTGGTATCTTGATCCTCGGCATTCTCAACGGTTGGCAGAGGAGCGTCGGTCATAGTGGTATCTACCCCAGACTCAGCGGATTCAGCAGCTGGCTGTGCAGCCACCTCCCCAGTTGGCGCGCCCTCAGGCTTCTTGCCCTTGTCTTGCTCGTCTTGCTTC